>PVJO010005973.1:20571-93449 GCA_004026905.1 Hystrix cristata
TTTTTTTTTTGTGGTGCCGGGGATCGAACTCAGGGCCTCGTGCTTGCAAGGCAAGCACTCTAATTACTGAGCTAAATCCCCAGCCCCAGCTCTTCCCTTTCTTGCCTTTTTTTTTTTTTTTTTCTGAGACAGGTCTTGTTACATTGCCCAGGATGGCTTCAAACATGGGATTCTTCTGTCTCATCTTCCCAAGTAGGTGGGATTACAGTGTGCACTCACCATGCCCAGCTATTGCTCTTCCCTTGATAGCACATGTCTGGGTGAGGCTGTCAGTGTCTGTTAAGGAATCTAGAAGAAAGAAACTGATTTCTCTTTGTCTTTGTATTGTATGTCTTCAAATGTCTCTAGAAGCTCAGAACGGGGCACAAGGCAGTTAGTGTACTTAGATGGATGGCCATGAAACACATATAATTTCATCACCCAATCATCATTCAGTAAGAGACAAGCTAGGGTTGGTGTGTAGTTCAGTGGCAGAGTGATTACCCAGCATGAATAAGGCCTTACATTCAATCTCCAGCACAGAAAAAAATAAAAATAAAATAAATCCAGACTTGGTGGTACACACCTGTAATCCCAGCACTATGGAAGGCTGAGACAGGATGATCACAAGTTTCAGCCCAGCCTGAGCAATTTAGAAACTTAGCAAGACCCTGTCTAAAAAAAAAAAAAAAAAAAAAAAGAAAGAAAGAAAAAGAAAGGAAGGAAGGAAAGAGAAAAAGAGAAAGAGAGGGGAAGGGAGGGTAATGGAGGGAAAAAACTGTCACCATCATCTTTGTCCTTTCACAGGGTTCAATTCAGTGAACAAAATTAGAACTAGCTAGGTTCTGAGTCTTATGCTTCCTCAAAAGTCTAGCCAGAGCCCAATGTGGTGGCACATGCCCGTAATCCCAGCACTTGGGAGGCTGAGGTAGGAGGATCATCGTGAATTCAAGGCCAACCTGGGCTATGTAGCGAGTTCAAGGCCAGCCTGAACTGCATAGTGCAAAAAACAAAAAGTCTAGCCAGTGGTGGCAAACCTGCAGCAGGCATGCCATGGTGCACTGTTTGTTATCACTGAGAGCGCTGTTGGTCTAGATGTTTTGTGTTTCTCTGTAGTGCTAGGGATGGAACCTAGAGCTTTGTACATGCTCCACAAGTGCCCTACCACTGATACATGCCCCCAGCCTGAGGCTAGACCTTTTTTTTTTCTTTTTAGACTATTTTTAACTTGTGATGATCTCCTAGAGCAGGAGCTGGCTCTATTCCCTGCATGCCACGTCTAACTGATGTGTTTTTTTGTAAAAAAAAAAAAGTTTTATTAGAGCATAGTACACTCATTTGTTTATACATTGTCTATGGCTGCCTTAGTTCAGCAGATGTAACAGAGAACATGTAGTCACAAAGCTAAAAACATCTACTGTCTGTCCTTTACAAAAAACTTTGCTAACATCTGTCATCAAGGATTCAGGTAAGGTGCTGAAGCACTTTATCCAATTAAAGGGAAGCCTCACTGCCTCACTGATTTCCCCTTTTTGCTCTGAAAGGAAGGTCTACTCCTAGTACACAGCTGTTAATGAGCCAGGAAGAGAATATTTTCCTTGCACATCTTGTAGTGCAGGGATAGAAGCAGGGATCCTGGAAAATATGAATGATAATGTTTCAATTTCAACCAATTAAGACAGGACTCTAACAGTTCTCAAAAGCTCAATCCTGTTTTATAAGTGCAAACAAATGCTCAGCGAGCCTGAGAAAACTAGCTCCCAACCATTCAGAGTATAAAAGCTCCTGTGGACTGAAGTCATGCTGATTTAGAAGGCAGGCAGCAAAGCCAAAGGGAACTACTTCCATGGCAGAGGGTCCAAAGATTCCAAACATACAATGGTGTAAGTAAAATTATTTTGGAGATACAGTAAGTAACCTGGACAGTGCAGGAATTAATTTTCATTAATTCCTCATGGGATCCAAAATGAAACACCTTTCTGAAGGGTGATATTTTTCCTATAAAGCTCCTTACAGCTTTGTTACTCAACATAAAGCTACCAGCAATAATTAAAATTAAGATCACATACACTGGGGAATTGTAACATTTAAGAGGATTTCTCTGATAATAATAGTGCCTCCCACTGCTGACAGGTAGGGCCTTTGTTGTCTCTGCTGACAAATACTTTCTTTAGAGGTATTATATTCAAGGTCACTGAACCCCAGATGTGCCTCTGGGATGATATACTTGTAGGGACAAAACAAAGGATCACAATCCTTCCCCAGGGGATCTAGGTTACTTACATTTCTGAAGTCCAGTGTTCATCTGCGTGTGAGAAAGAAGCTGAAAGGACAGGTCCCCTGGCCCTGGCAGACAGGCGAGCATGGCAGACCAGCATCAACACACCATGGGGCAATGGCTCACACTGCAAGAACAAGACACACAGTTGTGGGCATGGGCAACTCATCCGGGGCTATCAGATAAGCTGCACAGGCCCTAGTTTAGAAAAATAAGCAATTTAATTACCAGCATGTTGACTGAAAATCTTCTTACACCTTTACCTGTAGTTACAATTTTCTCCCAATCATTACTAGGGCTAAAATGCTATTTCAGTCTGCACAGATGTGTGGGTGGGAAAAACAAACTGAAAAATACTCATTTACACAATAACTGGAAAGTACAGGCATATTTGTAAAGTTTCAGCATTCCTGAAAAGTGCCGGGCCTGGCTCACTCCATTTGCTATCCTGGTTGTAGGCCATTAGGAAGTCAGACATTTCCAACATAAAGTATATGACTTTCCAAAGCACCCCCAAGTCTGACTTCTGGTCTGGTAATCTGAACTCACATTCATTCATTCATTCATTCATTCATTCATTTATGAGAGAAGGTCTTGCTATGTAGCCCAGGTTGGCCTTGAATTTGAGGTGATCCTCCTCTCTCAGTCTCCCGAGTGCTGGGATTAAAGGTGTGTACCACTATGCCTGGCTGAAAATAAAATTTATTTATTTAAAAAAATAAAAAAAATAAAAAAAAAAAATTTATTTATTTATTTATTTTTTTATTTATTTTTATTTATTCATTTTTTTTTGGTGCTGGGGATCCAACTCAGGGCCTTGTGCCTGCAAGGCAAGCACTCTAACCACTGAGCTAATTCCCCAGGACCCCTCCCACCAATTTTTTTTATTTTAAAAGCACTGTTCTTAGACTAAAGCAAGGAGGCAGTAAGGTCCTAGCAGCCCACATTGGGCACATGATCCTAATAATATGTCAAGATGGCATCAGTGACATTTACTAACAAGACATAGCCAGTCAAACATACACTGCTGTAGTGAAGTCCTTCAAGAATACAGGCTCCAGGGTCGGAGATTTAGCTCAAGTGGTAGAGCACTTGCCTAGCAAGCGCAAAGCCCAGAGTTCAATCCTCAGCACAAAAAAACCAAAACAAAACAAAAAACCAACACAGGCTCCATAAATCAGGTGTGGTGAGCCCTGCCTATAACCCTAGCACTCTGCGAAGCTGAGACTGGAGGACTGCAGATTTGAACCCAGCCTAGGCAACCGAGAGAGAAACCCTATCTAAAAAACAAAACAAAATAATACCACCACCTCCCTGTGTACCAGGAATAAGCTTTTCTCAAATACTGTTAAGTGGAATGTAGTAAAGTATAGAAAATCAAAGTGGCATAATATGGTGCTTTAGATAACAACAAAAAAGGTGGGTGGCGGTCAACTGCTAAACAAAGACCATAAAACCTCTTTATTTCCCTTCAAGAGCTCTCTCAGGTACGTGAAAGTACCTTGTCATGAGTATCAGAGAATTTCGGCTTGCAAGATCAGGTAGCTAAAAAGACACTTTGTAAAAGAAGCTGCTCAAACCATGTCTAAGATAGCAGCTGCAGAAAGAACTGAAGATCAATGCCTCAATGAGAACAGAGCTGCCCAAGAGCTCTGGCACAGAGTCGATCTTTTTAGATCTCTAGTGGGTGGGACACCAGGATGAACACAGTGTGCCAACTGCCATGCCCCAAGAAATAAAGACTTCTGGTGCGGACAAATGGCTGAGGTGCTGCTTATAATTCCCTCCCTTGTGAATGTTGATCTCTATTTAATAACTTCTCCCTTATGGTCCTAATGTAGCATGTAGCTGAAGACAAACTCCAAGGAAAGTCAAGAAATTAACAAGCAGTTCCATAATGACATTTAGTCCACAATGGACTATACATATGACAGTGGTCCCATAAGATCATAATGGAACTGAAAAACTGCTTTTTTTTTTTTTTTTTGGAGACAGGGTCTTGCTATATAGCTCAAGCTAGCCTTGAACTCACAGCAATCCTTCTGCCTCAGCCTCTGGAATGCTGCAATTACAGGCATGTGCCATCAGACTCATGGAAAAATTGCTTTTGCCTAGTATTTTTCACTGTACCTTTTCTATGTTTAGATACATAAGCACCACTGTGTTACAACTGCCTGCAGGATACAGTATAGTAACATGCTGTATTATAGTTTAGGAACAATAGGCTATACCACAGTTTGGGTAAATAGACCATAATGTTTCTATAATGTCAACAAAGCTTGTCTCAGAATGTATCTTTGTAGTTAAGCAATATATATCAGAGCCTAAAGTGAAATGGAATTTAGGCATGTATTCTCAACTGGATCTCCAATAGGGATACATGTAATAAACCTCATTTGGCATCTCATCATCTCTAGCTAGATTCCTGTAACAGCCTTCTAAGTGGTCTGTTTCACCCTTCCCCTTACCACTCAATCTACTCTACACACAGCAGATAGTTACCTCACTTGTTAAACTGGAAGTCCTGATAGCTCAAATGAGAATCTCCAATAATTTCCTACCTCACTTAGAATAAAATCCTAACATGGACCCCAAAGTCTTCACCTTTTTGTAGCCTTGTATTGGGATTGAACCCACAAGGTTTCCACTTTGAGAATCTTTACACTCCTGGCCCCCTTTTTTCTTGTGTTTTATTTTGACACAGGGTCTTGCTGATTCTCTATGTTGCCCAGAGGCTAGGCTCAAACTTGTGCTCCTCCTGCCTCAGCCTCCCAGAGGACTGCGATCACAGGTGGGTACCAACCACCACACTTGGCTTCTGACCTTGTCTTCTAACCTACCCTGCCCCACTTGCTGACTCTACTTCCAGCTAATTTCTTTGCAGCTCCTTTAAGAGCCAAACACACTGCCACCTCAGGGTTTACAGTAGGTCTGGAATATTTTTACCCCAATAACTGCTGGTCTTTCTAGCTCCTTCTATCTATTCAGATTTCTGCTTGATGTCACTGCCTAAGGAGAGGGCTTCTTTGGCTGGGGGTGTAGCTCAGCAGTAGAGTGCTTGCCTAGCATGTGCAAGGCCCTGGGACTGATACCCAGCATCAAGATCATTTTCCACCAAACTAAGTACAATCTTGAAACTTACTTAAACTCATAACACTGAAGCACATAACGTGTCTGTCTTTATAGGTACCTTCACTCTGAGCATGAGATTAAAAATATCTGTGTATTTAAAAAAAAAAAAGCACTGGGCATGGTGGCACACAGACTGTAATCCCAGCACTCTGGAAGGTTGAGGCACTGAGGATCAAAAGTTCAAACTCAGCCCTGGCAATTTATTTTTTATTTTATTTTGGGGGGGCTGGGGACCAAACTCAGGGCCTTACACTTGCTAGGCAAGCACTCTACAAATCCCCAACCCCTAGCCTGGGCAATTTAGTGACTAAAGTTCTGTCTCAAAATTTACAAAAGAGGCTGGTGTGGTGGTACGTGCCTGTAATCCAAGCACTTGGGAGGCTGAGACAGGAGGATCATTGTGAGTTTGAGGCCAGCCTGATCTACATAGCGAAACCCCTGTCTCAAACAAAACAAAATTTACAAAAGATCAGAAAAAGGGGTAAGGGGATGGGGGGGTTGGGGATTTAGCTCCATGGTAGAGTGCTTGCCTAGCAAGTACCAGGCCCTGAGTTCAATCCCCAGCACCCCCAAAAAACAAAACAAAACAAAACAAACAAACAAACAAAAAAAACCCCAAAATCTATATGCATGGGTATGGTTAGTACAATATTACTTATAATAGAAAAAAATGGAGGGAAATAGTAAAATAACACTTAAAATGGAATCATTAAGCAGAGGTTCATCTATTTTATAAAATGTTATACAACTGTTATTTTTTAAAGATCATGGAATAATGTAGAATACTTCACACAAAATTATATAATTTTTTGGGGGGGAGGAGTGCTGGGGATTGAACTCAGGGCCTTTTACTTGCTAGGTAAGCACTCTACCATGGAGCTAAATCCCTAACTCCCATAATTATTTTCTAAGATCATGACATAATGTAAAATACTTATGATCTAATATAAAATTTAAAAGATGCAGTATCATATAAATTATAATTACTGGGGCTGGCGATTTAGCTCAGCGGTTAGAGTGCTTGCCTAGAAAGCACAAGGCCCCCGAGTTCGATCCCCGGCACCAAAAAAAAAAAAAAAAAAAATTATAATTATTACCAATAAAAATACACATAAAAGAAAAAACTAAAAGAATTATTACTCCCACCAGTGCCAACCAAAGGAGTATCATTTAGTTTCTGTACTTTAATCCCTGAATAAAAATGAGTGTTCTTAAAAATGTGAATAAGCAGGCTGTGTGTGCTGTGGGCAGCTAACCCAGAACTTGCACATTTTCATTGTGTTATGTAATAGCCTTCAATTCTCAAAGCCCTCTCATGACTGAACTACCACCAGAGGATACAGTGAGTGACCTTTGCATTTAATCACAATCATAATCACAAGGAGAGCTGTCAGACTGGGCAGAAATGTGCTCATAAGTACTTCGATCTGTGCCCAGAGCAAGACAATGAGAACAAGTGACCAGGAGAATTCTATGAAAGAGTTAAAGAGCAACTAGTACCAATTCTTTTTATGTACTTTATTTTTTTAACCAATCCTTTTTAAACTCTTTCAAAAAACTGAAGAGAAAATACTTCCAAATTCATTTTATGAGGCCAGCATTACCCTGATAGCAAAGTGAGACAAGAACATTATAAGAAAATTCCCTGATGAATATATATTTTATATGCAAAAATCCTGAACAAAAATAGCAAACTTCTTAGTACTAACTTCTCAGTACTATGGAGGCTGAGGCAGGACAATTATGCCAGTCTGACCAATAGAGATCATATCTCACAAAAGGAAAGCTGGCAGGCAAAAAAAAAAAAAAAAAAAGCTGGGCATTGTGGTGGACACCTATAGTCCCTGTACTCTGGGAGGCTGAGGCAGGAGGATTACAAATTTAAACCCAGCCTAGGCAATTTAATAAGACAGTGTCTCAAAACCAAACAAACAGTCTGGGGATTAGCTCAGTGTGTATAGATTTGTTGATTGGAACGGAGTCTTGCTATGTAGTTTAGCCTGGCCGTGATCTCACTGTGTAGCTCAGGCTGGCCTCAAACTCATGACGATCCTTCTGCTTCAACCTCCCGAGCACTGGAATCACAGGAGTGGACCACCACACCCAGCTCTACATGTATAGATTTGCATATACTGAACCACCCTTGCAGTCTTGGGATAAATCCCAGTAATCCTTTTAATGTGATGTTAAATTCAGTTTGCTTTTTGATTTTGTGGTTTGGAGGACTGAACACAGTGAGATCAAGACAAGGCTGAAATACATAGCAAGACTCCGTTTCAAACAACACCAACCCTTACATGCAGTGAACCACATTAACAGAATGAAGGATAAATATCCTACCATCTCAATAGGTATATACAAAGCATCTGATAAAATTCAACATCCTGTGCTTGCTTTGGCAGCACATATTCCTGAGTTGGAACAATACAGAGATTATCATGGCCCCTGCAAGTGTGACATACAAATTTGTGAAGTATTTCATGTTTTATACTGCAAACATATACTAATTTAAAAAAACTAAAAAACCTCAATATCCTTTCATGATTTAAAAAAAAAAGCCTCTCAACAAATCAGGTACAGAAAGTTATAATAGGAGTTAGGATTTAGCTCAAGTGGTAGTGCACTCTCCTAGCAAGCCCAAGGCCCTGAGTTCGATCCCCAGCACCCACCAAAAAAAAAAAAAAAAAAAAAAAAAAAAAAAAAAAAAAAAAAAAAAAAAAAAAAAAAAAAAAAAAAAAAAAAAAAAAAAAAAAAGCTGCAATAGACTACATATGACAAGCCTTCAGCTTATACAAGAGTTGATCAAATAATATATGTGTTTAAATTTAAAAAAATTATTATAGTAAAAGACACATTGCCATTAATCCCCCAAAAATATGCCCCCTATGGGGCTGGGGATTTAGCTCAGTGGTTAGAGTGTTTCCCTTGCAAGCACAAGGCCAAGTTGGATCCCCAGCGCCAAAAAATAAATAAATAAAAAAATTCTCCCTTGCTTTGAATACACTTATCCCACCATTCTTGTCACTTTCTAAAGCAGTTACGGAAATCCTCTTTTATGACTATTTTTATAAGGTATGATAAAAAATATGGTGAATGCTACCAAGCAGTCTGGTAAAAACATGAAGGGAGTCTTCCGTTCACCTTATTTTATTCACCAGTTTGAAACTGTGAGACCTCTGGCTCTTCCCTAAAGTCAAAATGACTATGGAAAGTAAATGTTCTGAATTGATTCAGGACATTGAGACAGACATGACAGAGCAACTAAAGCCATTCATGGAAGAGAATTTCCAAAACTGCTTTCAGAAAGTGGCAAGAGTCAGGCATGGTGGCACACACCTCCAGCACTTGGGAGGCTGAGGCAGGAGGATTACTAAGAGTTTGAGGCCAGCCTGGGCTACCATAGTGAGCTCAAGGCTAGACTGAACTACACAGAGAGACCTTGTCTCGAAAAACAAAAAACAAATAAACAAACAAAAAAGTAGCAAGAATGATGGGATAGGTGTATTTGAAGCAAGGGGGAATATTTTGAGGGGAACTAAAGGCAATGTATCTTTTACTGTAATAAAATTTTTTATTCAAACATACACTGTATTTTTAAAATCACACTTTGTATCACACTGAATAATGAAAAGCTGAAAACTTTCTGCTGAGATCAGAAAAAAGAGAAGGCCCACTCTTCCTACTTCTATTCAATATGGTACTAGAAATTCTAGTCAAAGGAATTAGGCAAGAAAAAGAAATTAAAAGATCAAAATTGCGGGGAGTTGTGGATTTAGCTCAGTGGCAGAACACTTGCCTAGCAAGCACAAGACCCTGAGTTTGATCCCTAGCACACACACACACAAAAAAAAATTGGAAAGGAAGAAGTAAAATTGTGTTTGCAGATGACAGGATTTTTTAGCCATAAGAAACTCTAAAGACTCTGCCCCCCTCAAGAAAAAAGTCAGAATAAAGGAATTAAAGTTGGAGAATTTTTTAAAAAGTACAAAAATCAGCAGCATTTCTATATGACAACAACAAATGATTTAAAAAAAATAAAAAAATAAATCTCATTTGCAATTCCTTCCAAAAAAAAAAAAAAAAGCCTTTCTTATAAAAGTAACCAAGGAGGGGCTGGGGATTTAGCTCAGTGGTTAAAGTGCTTCCCTTGCAAGCACAAGGACCTGAGTTCGATCCACAGCACCAAAAAAAAAAAAGTAACCAAGGAGGTAAAAGACAACTTGTACAAGTACACTGAAAACTAAAATACTGATGAAAAAAATTAGAAAGATTAGCTGGGCGTGGTGGCATACACCTGTACTTCCAGCACTTGGAAGGCCGAGGCAGGAAGACTGCCATGAGTTCAAGGCCAGCCTGAACTACATAGCAAGACCCTGTCTTTAAAAAAAAAAAGAAAGAAAGAAAATTGGGAAGATGACACAAATAAATTGAAAGACACCTTATGTCTATGAATTAGAATTATTATCATTAAAATGTTCATGCATCCCAAAAGTGATCTACAAGTTCAATGCAAACCCTGTGCGCATTCCTGTAACACTTTTCTTTTCTTTTTTTTTCCAGTAACGTTTTTTACAAATTGAAAAAGTGATTCTAAAATGTGTAATCACAAAGGACCTGAATAGCCATATCCACATGCAGAAGAATGAAATTGGACCCTTACCTCACAATTATATAAAAACTCAAATGAAATAAGATTTAAAATTTAAGAGCTGGGTTGGAGATTTAGCTCAGTGCTGGTAGAGTGCTTGCCTAGCAAGTGCAAGGCCCTGAGTTTGATCCCCAGCACCCAAAAACAAAACAAAACAAAACAAAAAACAAAAAAATAAGAAAATTTCCATGAAATTGGCCAATGACTTTTTCTTTGTATATGACCTCAGAAAGACAGATCAAAAATAAATAAATAAATAAATAAATTGGATTATATCAAACTCAAAAAGCTTTTGCACAGTAAAGAAAACAGTGAGCTATGAAATGGGAAAAAAATACTAGCAAGGCAAATATCTGATAAGGGGTTAATACCCAAAATATATAAGGAACTCAATTCAATTTAAAAATGAAAATAGTTGGGTGTAGTGGTGCATGCCTAAAATCCCAGCTACTTGGGAGGCTGCGGCAGGAGGACCACACATTTCAACGAGATCCCCTCTCAAAACAAACCCAACAGGGCTGGGGATTTAGCTCAAGTGATAGAGCACTTGCCTTGCAAGCACAAGGCCCAGAGTTCAATCCCCAGCACCAAAAAAACCAAAAACAACAAAAAAACCCCAACAAAAACCAAAAACATGGGAGAGAGTATTTCTGTACACATTACTCAAAAAAAGACATACAAATGGGCAACAGGTATTTGAAAACATGCTCAACATCAATAATCACTAGGGAAATGCAAATTAAAGCCATAATGAAATAGAATGTCTCTTATCAAAAAAATAAAAGAACACAAGGGTTGGTAAGGATGCGGAGAAAAGGAAATCTTTGCACACTGTTGATAGGAATACAAATTAGTACAGCCTTTAAAAATAAGGCTGAAAAAAAAAAACAAGGCTGATGTGACAGTATGAACCTGTAATCCCACCTTCCTGGGAGGCTGGGCCAGGAGGATTGTAAATTCAAGGCCATCTTGGGCAAACCAGGGAAATATCATCTTAAAAATGAAAACAACCAAATAAATTTAAAAATCAAACTACCATATGATCTAGCAACTCCACTACTGGGTATGTATCCCAAGAAAATGGAATCAGTATGTGAAAGAGATATGTGAACTTCTTTCTCAAGACACAATTCACAATAGCTAAGATATGGACTCAACCTGAGTGTGCATCAATGGATGAAAGGATATAGATGATGAAATAGTATTCAGTTTTAAAACAGAAAAGAAATCCTATCATTTGCAATAATATGGCTGAATCTGGAAGACAATAAGTGAAATAAAACAGGCACAGAAAGAAAAACACCACATGATTTCACTTGTATGTAGAATTTTTTTTTTTTTTTTTTTTTTTTTTTTTTTGGTGCTAGGGATTGAACTTGGGCCCTTGTGCTTGCAAGGCAAGCACTCTAACCACTGAGCTAAATCCCCAGCCCTTGTATGTAGAATTTTAAAAAGTTAAACTCATTAAAGTAGTATCACGGGGGCCAGGGATTTAGCTCAGTAGTTAGAGTGCTTGCCTCACAATCATGAGGCCCTGAGTTCGATCTCCAGTACCAAAAAAAAAAAAAAGTAGTACCATGGGCCAGAAAGGGAAGAGAATTAGGGAGATGTTGGTCAAAGGATACAAAATTTCAGTTAAACAGGTAGAAAAAGTTTGAGAGCTCTATCATACAACAGTGAACCTGTAGTGAATACCTATAGTGACTACAGGTAACAAAGTTTTGCATACCTGAAAGTCACTGAGAGTTGGCTGTAATCTCACCACAAAAAGTGTTAAGTGGCTGGGGATTTAGCTCAGTGATTAGAATGTTTGCCTTGCAAGCCAAGGCCCTTAGTTCGATCCCCAGCACCACAAAAAAAAAAAAAAAAAAAACAAACAAAAAAAACAAAACCAAACATCTCTAACAGGAAGCATCCCTCTGCTCCCTAAAAAATATTGTTTTTGATGGGGTGCTGGGGAATGAACTCAGGGAGCACTCTACCACTGAGCTAAATCCCCAACACCCCCAAAATATTTTGAAATGAGGTCTGCTATATTGTCCAGCCTGGCCTGGAATTCCCAATTGTTCTGCCTTAGCTTCTCTAGTAGCTTGGATTACAGGCATGTGCTGCCATGTGCAGCTGCTTCCCCTCTTCTGGGGAAAAGGAGTTCACACTATTCTTGGACACATATCCATTACGTATTTATTGATTTGTCACCTTAGAACTAGTTCTCTGAACAACTCTGTGGAACTTATGTGCCTCACATTTCTAGTGAAGAGGCTAGTACACTGTAGATAGGTAATGAAGTTTTATTTATAGCTAATATATTGACCTTCAGTCCTTCTATCCACTGCCAACCAGGGCTAGTCTGAAAATAGGCAGATTTTAAAGTACTAGCACAAGACAAGACTGGTACAAGAGACATTATGATTAAATGGGAAAGGGAACAAGGCAGGGGGAGGGAAAAAGGAACAGAGGGACAAGAGAAATAAGGAATAGAAGGAAAATATGGAAACAAAGCTTTTGTAAACACAGGGGGTGAAGGGAGGGAAAGGGAACGGAAAAAAAAGCAGCAGCAAGATATATCATATAGAGGTACAAATCTCCTATGATGAACGTTATCACTATGTACACCTAAAATGTACCATTAAAATTTTTTAAAAACAGGAAAAACAAAAAAGAGAGACATTATGAGAAAACAAAAGTCTATTACTGCAACATATCTCCTATATTCCATTATCCACTCACTGTCCTAATTTCTAATTGTTCCCACTTACCTGGGATCTCCTTCACCAACCATATGTCCTTAAGCTTTTATTTAGTTTCCCGTTATTTCACTTTAATTGTATTAGAAACAGATGTCACTCAGCCAGGCCCAGTGGTGTGTATCTGTAGTCCCAGCAGCTTGGGAGGCCGAGGCAGGAGAATTTGCTTGAACCCACAAGTTAAAAGTTTAGAATGAGCAACATGGCAAGACTCTATCTCTCAAGATAAAAACAAAACAAAATACAATACTTTCCGAACTGGAATAGGTTTCCTATACCTTTCAGCCTCATCAACTTCCAATTTCTTTTCAGCAAATTCCCTCTCCATCTCTATTTATTTTGGCAATGCTTCTTCCATCATGAGGCATTCATGTACCCTACTACCCTAAAGATGGAGAATTTCCATCCTTTGGGAACGTTTCAAAAGGAATGTCTCATCTCTAGGTATTGTGGTGGCACTCTTGAAGGGCTGAAACAGAAGATGGCAAGTCTGAACTGGGCCTGGGCAACTTAGTGAGAACTTATCTCAAGTTAAAAATTAAATAAGGCTGGAAGTATAGCTCAGACAAAGCATCGCAGAGAGAAAAAAGAGTGAGAGAGAGACAGAAAGAGAGAGAGGGAGGGAAGAAGAAAGGAAGGAGTGTCTGTCCTGAGCAAGCATGGTGGCATGTACCTGTAACCCACTACTCAGGAGGCTGAGGCAATAGAAAAGAAAGTTCAAAACCAGACTGGGGGGGAAAAAAAAAAAACCCAAAAAAACAACCAGACTGGACTACATAGTAAGACACTATCTCAAAAATCAAAATAATTACATACTACAAACATGTACTAATAAAAAAATAAAAATTAGAACAAAATAAGCTAGGTGTGGTGACGCACACCTTTTAATCTCAGCACTCAGGAGGCTGAGGCAGGAGGATCACCATGCTTTCAAGGCCAGCCTGCGCTACATAGTGAGTTCAAGGCCAGCTTGCACTACAAAGTGAGACCCTGTTTCAAAAATCATAAGACGCTGAGTTCAATTCCCAGTACCACCCCCAAACAACAACAACAAAAACAAAAAGACCCAATGTGTATCCTGAAGGGGGCATTATTAACGATCTTCTATTGATTGACTGAGGTGCTGGGGATTGAACCCATGGCCTTGCACTGAGCTCTATTTCTAGCCCTTTTTGGGGGGAGGGTGCTGGGGATCAAACTCAGGGCCTTGTTCCTGCTAGACAAGCACTCTACCACTGAGCTCAATCCCCAGGCCCCTTTTTTTCATTCATTTGTTGTTTCTTTTTTTTTTTTTTTTTTTTTTTTTTTTTTTTTTTTTTTTTTTTTGTGGTGCCAGGGATCGAACTCAGGCCCTTGTGCTTGCAAGGCAAGCACTCTAATCACTGAGCTAAATCCCCAGTCCCCATTCATTTGTTTTTTAAGACAAGGTCTCAACTATGTATTTGAGGTGATCCTCTTGCCTCCGCCTCCTGAGTGCTGGGACGACAGGTGTGCACACCACATCCAGCTCCCTGCCCTTTTTAAATTTTCTAAAAATCTGAGACAAGGTCTGGCTAAACTGTCTGGGCTACCTCAAACTTGGAATCTTCCTGTCTCAGCCTCCCAGAGTCCTGAGATGACAGGTGTGTGCCACTACAACCAGCTTGATCTTCTTTTCTTTATACCTGATAATCAATGCCATGGCTACAGGCCTTTTTGTTGATGTTGCTGTTTGTCATTCCCCTCTTTTGGCCAGCGCTGGGGACTGAATCTGGGACTGCACTCCCGCTGGGCAAGTGCTCTATCACTGAGCTATACTGTACCGTTAACCCTCACATTTTATTTATTTTTTTTTTAATTTTTTTTTTTTTTGGTGCTGGGGATCGAACTCGGATCCTTGTGCTTGCAAGGCAAGCACTTTAACCGCTGAGCTAAATCCCCAGCCCAACCCTCACATTTTAGTAGGAGTTTTTCGAGGCTCCTCCTTCTACACACACATCCATAACTTCATTAAGTAGTATGCAAACTTGCCTATGCTCTACTGAAAGTCTTGTAAGATATATTCTGAAGTGTAAAAGGGTTTTGACACTCTCCTCCTAGTATACAAAAAGTTTCAAACGTATCCTAAGCTTTATCTCTGATTTCCTGAACACTACCTACTATAGCCCACTTTCCCACTGTCATACCAACAGCAGCTGGCCAGCAGTCTTGGTCACTCTACAACACAATGGTTTTCAGTAACAACCAATGAAGAGTTTTTTGAAAATACAAGGATCATGTTTATCACTCCCCCTTTCCTCCTTCCTATTTAGTGTGAGTTGGGAAGTTTTGAAGGAACAATGACTGTGTTGTGGTCCTTCTCCAAGCAGTCCTGAACTTTATTTAATTCCCTTAAACAAATACTAACAATAGGCTCTTAAAATGCATTGCTATATTCCTTGGCAACTTACTCTAAACCAAAATTTTAAAGCAGCCATGAACATGAAGAGATCCTAGGAAACCAACTGATTAAAGCCTTAGGAAGAGAACCTAGCAACAAAGAACACCAAGGCAAGCAACATCTGGAACAGAGCAGCACTAAGTCACTTGGAGATTTAGTAACAGCCCCAGAATCAGCTTTTTAAAAAAAATTTTTTAAAATTTTATTTTAGTGGTGCATTTTAGATATACATAATGATAACATTCATCATAGGGAATTTGTACCTGTACATGGTATATCTTTCTGTGTCTTTTTTCCCCATTCCCTACCCTCCCTTCAACCCAGAATCAACTTCTGCCATTTGCTTTATTTGCTTTGGTTGGCTGGCTGGTTTGGGTACACAGGACTGAACCCAGAGCCTTCACACTGAGCTACATCCCTGCCCCTCTTTAAAAAATGTTTTTGTTTGAGACCTGGTGTCACTAAATTGCTCAGGTTGGGCTCAAATTTGTAAGATTCCTGCCTCAGCCTCCCAGTGCTGGGATTATAGTACACCATGCCTGGTTTTTGCCTTTTGCATTTTAACTAAACAAAATTTTGCTTAAACCCATTCATTTTGCAGGGTAGCCATCGAACAATACTGAAGGCAAAGTTTAAATGAAAATAGCCAAGAGACTTAAGAGCGATCTTCAGGAAACAGAAAAACTATTTCCTGTTTTTCTTTCTGTGTGTGTGTGTGTGTGTGTGTGTGTGTGTGTGTGTGTATTTTGCTAGAGATTGAACCCAGAGCCTTACACATGGTAGATAAGTGGCTATCACTGACCATCCCCAGACTTATTTTATTTTTATTCTGAGACAGAGTTCCTACTCAATTGCCCAGATTAGCCTCAAACCTGCAATCTTCCTGCCTTGGCTTCTTGAATAGTTGAGAGTTCAGACATCTGACAACATACTATTTCTCTTTTTTCTAGCACTCTCTCTCTATCAAAAGCAAGGACTGCTTCCAAAGATCCTTGTAACTTTATATACATTCTAGCCAGGTGTGATGATACACACCTAATCTGAGTTACTGACGTGACTAAAGCAGCAGGATCATAAATTCGACGTGGCCTAGACAACTCAGCAAGACCCTACCTCAAAAGACAAAAAACAAAACAAAACGAAAAACCAAACAACTAAAGTTCCTATAGAGCTAAATGTCCTTAACATCCTATTCCTTAGCATCCTACAATTTTTAATTTTAAAGGTATCCAGTGGGTGTGATAGTGCACGGCTGTAATCCCAGCACTTGGGAGGCTGAGGCAGGAGGATCTTCATGAGGTCATGGCCAGCCTGTGCTACACAGTGAGTTCAAGGTCAGCCTGAACTACATAGCGAGACCTTGTCTCAATAATCAAACAGGTGCTGGGGATTTAGCTCAGTGGTTAGAGGGCTTGCCTTGCAAGCACAAGACCCTGAGTTGGATCCCTAGCACAAAAAACAAAAACAAAAACAAAACAAAAAAACAAGTAAGTGTCCAAACTAAAAGTTTTTCTTTTGTACTTAGAAAATACAAGCAAAAGGGGTAGAGTTGTTAGCTCAGTGGCAGATTGAGCTATCTGCCACTGTAGCTGATAGGTGAGTGGCTCACCTATCTACATGTGCAAGGTGGCCCTGGGTTCAATCCGCAGCACCACAATATAAATAAATACATAAACCAGAAACTAGACTTCACCTTGCCAATTCCTATAACTTTACAATTAGCATATACTGTTGTGAATGACATTTAGTTATTTTGGTCTATTCTCTTATGATAAGTAGCACTCAAGAACATAAAAGTCATTAGGGCTGTTCCTAGTAAGATTCTTTTAAAATATGATCCTTCAAAAGAAGGACAATATGCTTTAACTGTGAGATGAATTTTTATAATGCTTTGAACTCTTGTCTAAAAGACGTCTGGAAAAAGAAATGACTGCAGTGGAGGGAGGGAGTAAAATATGTCATATTGGCTATTAAAATCCATCAAGTTCATACTTCAGCCTTGGGATAACTGCAGCCAAAAAACCGACTTGCAAGTAATTATCACCAGTATCTGCAGTAAAAGTTAATTGGACATAATTGAACTAATGCCCTAATTGGAGGGAAGCTGCAGTTGGCAACAAGCCTATTCTCCTGCTCCTTCTATCTGATAGCAAATGAAACAGCTAATAATTTGTGGACAAACATGAAATTGCTCTCATGGTTTCCCTATTGCAAATCACTCAGCAATTCTAGCTAATGCCCAACATGTCAGGCCAGCAGAAAAATCATTAACCAGTGCTTCCTGTGATAGAGGTGAATTTTAACAATAGCTAAATCCATTAAGGTAGAAGTTTGCTGAGAATTATTAAATTCGCCCTGAACATCCTAAGAACAGAACTGTGGTCTTATCTCCATGACCTGATACTACACAACATATGCTCCCTATGGCACTGACATGTACTAGTAAGAAGAAACACTATGCAAGGTTAGAAGCTACCATTACCTATCTACATGTGCAAGGTGGCCCTGGGTTCAATCCGCAGCACCACAATATAAATAAATAAACTAATGCTTAATTTTCTTTTAAGAGAATCCCATCTAATCTCATTTTTACACAGGCAAAATAGCATTGTATACTCACTTCAACAGCAAAAATTAAATCACATTTGAATGGGCTTGGGATTTGACAGATTTCTGTCTGTCACCTGATTTATTTACCTCCACTTCTTCTCAAGAACTATGCCCAATCCTTTGGAAATTAGTATCAGACTCCTTCCTTCTCAACTGTGTCTACAGCTCAAGGGAACTGAACTCCTAGGGGTACTGTAGCTCTCAAGAAGCTACTTTATTTTACAGAAGTGGAAAATTGGTTTTTACATTAACAGTGATCTGTAAAGTAGGCAAAAACCCTTCTGAAGTGACAGAAGGTACGAAGTGCTATCCCTGCTTATTTTTCCTTAGGTAGTCTGAACTCTACTCTGGCAACAGAAGACTAGAAATTAATGCCATTATAATCTTACCCAAGAGCCAAGAGTAGGGGCACTGTGACCCCAGCACTCAGGAGGCTGGGGCGGCAGGATGGCGAGTTCAAGACCAGCCTGGATGGACTATATAGTGAGACTCTATCTCAAAACAACAACAGTAACAAATGCAACACTCTCTAGGGTATAGCTGAGCATCAGCACACTCAGGTGAAAGGCCCTAGAGTTCAACACCAGCACTGCAGGAAAAAAACAACACTGTCTGAAATGAAACATGATACAGGTTTCTAAGTAGCTCATTCAAGATGTAAAAAACTGAAAGAAGAGCCAGGCATGATGGTGCATGCCTGTAATCCCAGAAATATTGGCAGTGAGTAATTTAAGGTAGAATTGCAAGTTCATGCCCAGCTGGGCAACCTAGTGAAATCTGTCTAAATAAATAAAAGACAATCTTACTGAATAGGGGCATCATTCACTCATTCACTGAGTCCCTACTATACATCAGGAATGGTGGTAATATTATTAGGAATACAAAGATAGGGGCTGGGGATTTAGCTCAGTGGTTAGAGTGCTCGCCTCACAAGCACAAGGTCCTGAGTTCGATCCCCAGCACCTAAAAAAAAAATAAAAATAAAAAATTTAAAAAAAGGAATACAAAGATGACAAAATCTCTGGTGAGCAGGGTATGGTGGTGCCGACCTGTAATCTTAGTACTGGGGAGGCTAAAGCAAGATTGCAAGTTGGAAATCCTGTCTCAGAGTAAAAACTTTTTTTTGGTGGGGGGGTAATAATCGAAATCAGGGCCTTACACTTGCTAGGCAAGCACTCTATCTACCACTGAGCTAAATCCTCAACCTCCAGAATAAAAACTTCTAAAAAGGGATGGGTCAGTAGCTCAGCATAAAGTCCTTGGGTTCAATCCCCAGTAACAACAAGATAAAAAATTCCCGGTAAAAAAATGTGAATAAAGTTGAGCATGGTGTGCTCGCTTCGGCAGCACATATACTAAAGTTGAGCATGGTAGTACATGCCTGAAATCCCAGCACTCAGGATGATGACAGGCAGGAGGATCGATGGGAACATTTTTTTTTTTTGGGGGTGCCGGGGATTGAACTCAGGGCCTTGTGCTCGCTGGGCAAGTACTCTAACCACTGAGCTAAATCCCCAGCCCTGGGCTGATGGGAACTTGAGGCCAACCTGGGCTGCACAGTGGGTTCAAGAACATCCTGACCTACCCAGCAAGACTCTGTCTCAAAAAAAAAAAAAAAAAGTGAACAAAGTTGTTAAACTTCAAGGGGAGAGTGAGAAAGAAGGGAGAGTAACACAGGTCACTGAAGTTTGTTAAGAATTTATCAGGTTAAGATGAAAAGGTAAAACTGGTACAATGAAAGCCACATAGCTGTAAAACTAAATGACATGACTGAAGAAGCACACAGAATCTGGTAAAGAAGTTGGGTGTACATTTAAGCCTGGAGATGAGCTTGCATCACCGAGGTGTATTTCATATTAGAAGAACAGAATATCAGGTTAATAGAGCTGGGCTGGCTTCACATTCAATGTTCTTACCATCAAAATGGCACAAAAGGTACAAAGTCACTGTGATGATTAAATGAGATTATATTTGTAAATTGCTTAATACAGGGTTTATGTTCACTGATAACAGTTAGAGTCAGTCATGGTGTCCCACACTTGTAATCTCAGCACTTGAAAGGCTGAGGTGGAAGAAGTGAGAGTTTCAAGGCCACCCTGGACTACAAGGTAACTGTCTCAAAAAAAAAAAAAAGCGCCCAACATGGTGACACACATCTATAGTCCCAATATCGAGAGAGAAAGAGAGAGAGAGAGACAGAGAAAGAGAGAGCGCTACATTATTAAGTTAGGTAGTTAGATTTTATTGTGCAAACCATGGGAATATAGGGACAAGTTTTAATGAGAGTAACAAGATCAGATGTCTTTTTTTTTTTTGAGAGGTTATTTGGAGGTTCTAGCAGGGAGCACAGCTACTTGTATACCTCTGATCTAGGGAAACGGTCCTTCTCTATTGAGGGTGGTCGTCCCCTTTGACATAGCGCGCAGCTTTGGGAAGGATGCACATGGAGCAGTGAGGGAAGAAGGTGACATACACCTCGCCAGCCAGATCAGCCGAATCAATCCTGGTGATCAGTGGGGTGAAGATGTCACAGCCAGATCGCCCTCACATCCTTTTGGTTTTATGAAACAGTAGAGTCTCAGTATGTAGTTCAGGCTGGTCTCGCCTGGCGGAGATGTCTTTTTTTTTGGGGGGGTGCTGGAGATCAAACTCAGGGCCTTCTAACCACTAACCTAAATTCATAGCCCCTAGATGTCTTATTTTAAATAAATCTTCTGAAAGTGTGAAACACAAACCACAGATGGCAGTAGTCAGTTAAGCGTCTATAGTAATATAAAAGTGAGAGAAGATGAAGATGTCAAAGACAGTTGTAAGAGGATTTTCATACAAAAGACAGAAATGCTTTATCTCTGAACCCCAGAGATCAAAAACAGGTTGATAAATTAGAGCCTGAAGAAAAGCAATTTTTTTTTTTTTTTTTTTGGTGCTGGAGATCGAACTCAGGTCCTTGTGCTTGCAAGGCAAGCACTTTAACCACTGAGCTAAATCCCCAGCCCCAAGAAAAGCAATTTTAAACAAACATACAGAACAATCTAAGCTTATTCAAGAGGGGCATAACACTAGAAACACTGAAGCAAAAGCAACGACCATCCATGAGGAATGATGGACAAGGGGTTATTTTCAATAGTTAATAATTCAAGCTTGCTGTGGTGGTACACACCTGTAATCCCAGCACTCAGGAGGCTGAGGCAGGAGGACAGCCATGAGTTTGAGGGCAGCCCAACTACACTATGCAGATAGTGAGTTCAAGGCCAGCCTCAACTACGTAGCAAGACCCTGTCTTAAAAAATCAAAAAGAATTCAAACTAGATCACCACTAAACCCAACTTCCAGATTCCATGATTCTAAGTGACTTACAAAGGATTCTGTAACATTAACAATGCCTTACATTTGTAGAGAGCTTTATAATTTCCAGAATGCTTTCACTCTCACTCTCTCACTTAATCTTTTTTTTTTTTCACTTAATCTTTTCAAATGCCCTATGAGCTAGTCTGGGCATGTATCATTAGTCCCATTTTCACAGACAGAGAAACTAGAAACTAAAAAGTGTAAGAACCAGTCTCGAGACACAAAGCTAGAAAGTACCTAGATTATATTACACCAGTTTTCCGATGCTTAGGCCTGTGCTATTCTACTTTCTCCACTGCCTCCAATAAAGGCTCACTGTTCAAAACGCACCCTGAGAATCCATCCCTTTTTGAACAGCTGTTCCAGTGTTTATTCTCAAAACTAGGAAGTTTTTCTTCATGTCTTATATGCCCTGCCCAGGAGATTCAGCCTATTCCTTTGTTCTCTTTAAAATGAATAAGAGCCAGCTGCTATCTTTATATAATAGTTTTTCATATTTACATCCTATGCTTACCATTTCTCTCATCTAGCCTAAATTAATAATCCCAATTCCTTGCTTTTTCACATACTCTTTCCCTTAAACTAGTTAGTAAATCCAATCCACCCAAACAAAAACTGAGAAAACTTATTTCAACCAGATCTGTCCTATAAAAAAAATGCTAAAGACTTCTTTGAGTCAGGCATGATGGCACATCCCTATAATCCTAGCACTCAGGAGTCTGAGGCAAACAGGACTGCCCCAAATTCAAGGCCAGATGGAACTACACAGTCAGGCCTTGTTTCAAAACAAGCAAACAGGGGTTTGGGATTTAGCTCAGTGGTAGAGTGCTTGCCTAACAAACATAAGGCCATGCGTTTGATCCCCAGCACCAAAAAAAGCAAAACAAAACAAAACAAAACCCAAAACAAATAGTGGAATACTGTTTCTGTAGTGTGGAAAAGCCTTTTAAGCAGTAATACAATAAAGTAATGCAAACCTGCACATACAGAAATGTTACAGGAAATAGGGCATGGCAAAGCTGGCAGGGGAAATGAGAAGGACCTGTCAATCACAAGTTCACAGGGCAAAGTGAGGACCCAGGGTGGCAGACCTTCTTGCCAGCTCCCACAGGACATGGACAGCCTAACAAGAGTGACCATCACAGAAAGCCATTAGCATGCATGAGTTTGCATGGTAGCCTGCAGGGCATTTCTCCAACATGGTACAAACTTTCATTTTTGCTTTTATCCTCTTTTTCTCTTTGTCCAGCCCAAGTTCACTCTGCGAAGCTGTTTTCTCCCTTACCCATTTATCCTGTACTTTTCAAATAAAAATTTGACACCATTTTTGGCTTGTCTCATCCAATTCTTTGTTCGAGGCAAGAAGAACTTGGAAGACTTTTGACTGGCAAGCCATTTCTAAAGAAACTACCCTGTAACAGAAAGACTGCTGTTTGATTTAACTCTGACTTTGATGAAGACTAGGAATCCCCTGACTGAGCAACAGTATTTTTTTAACTAGTTGTGAGAAACTAAGAGATAAGCAGACATGGACTGGCAGAGAGTGGAGAGAATTGACAGAAAGATTTTCAGAGACCTACAAAATTAGTGTGCAGGCTGAAGTGGTACCAGTTTCTCGTTACTATGTGCTCTAAGAACAACCTCTCAAAACATACTGTGAATGATAAGAGTAATACATTTCAGTTGGGACATGTGTTCAGCTCAGAGATGGAGGTAAAAATAAAAATAGAGCTCACAGGGAAAGCTCCTTGTTCCAACTTAGTTTTGCCAAGGACTATGGAAATAGTCAAAGGACTTATCTTCAAAGGAAAAGCTCCTTTTTTCTCTGAGGAAATATTCTAAGACAGAATCACACTCCATTTGTACCATACCTCACAGGAACTGAATGAAGCCCACGCACTAAAATCCTTTAAAAAGCACTTTGGAGGGGTTGAAGATTTAGCTCAGTAATAGAGTGACTGCCTAGCAAGTGCAAGGCCCTGAGTTAGATCCCCAGCACCAAAAAAGAAAAAGAAAACAAAAAAGCACTTTGGTGAATGCACAGTTACACCAACACCTGGCAAGACGGGTTAAAACTACATGATTGTTCATTAATTCACTGGTTCTACTTTCAATTGAATGAAAAATGTTCTGGGAGAATGAGATAAGCAAAAGCCAAGAGTACCTTAACAGCAAAAAAATGTCTTCGCAATAGTGAAAAGAAAGAATTCCAGCTGAATAGCTTGGTAATACAGAGGCCCCATTCAGGAACCCAGGAAATGTGACTTTTCCATTGGTACACAGTGACTAGGGATGAGCTGCGTTTAACATTTCACGGTCCTGATATCTCCTCTTCCCTTTGGTGCAGAACAAGTCCCATCCTTCATATAGCAAGTGTGAAGACAAATAAAATGCCAATGGTAAAAGTGCATTAGCTTTTAGAAGAAATGGAACACAAAATCTAAGTTATGACTAATAATGCTTATGCTTCTCTGAAGCAACAGGGATATTGTCTAAATCATCTCAATTCTGCAAGTAGAATAAAACCTGACTTTCACTCAGATCAACACTGATCCTTAAAAGCACTTTGCTACCTGCAAAGAATTAAGTGATCGGTCAGGGACACTTTGTCTTCCTGTGCAGGGTGGGGTGGGGGTTACTGGGAACTAAACCTAAGGCTTTCACACAGAACTACATCCCCAGCCCTTTTTACATCTTTTATTTTGAGACAAGGTTCTCATTAAATTGCTGGGGTGCCCAGTCTGGGCTGGAACTTGTGATTGTCCTGCCTCGGCCTCCCAGAGTGCTGGGTTTACAGGTTGTGTCCCACCATACCTAACTTCATGTAGAACCTTAAAAAGGCATATTTTGACCTTTGCTCTGAGCCACAGAAGGGCTTCAAGAGAAGAAAAATAGCAAAAAAAAAAAAAAAATGATAGCCAGCCATCATGGCACAGGCCTATAATGCCTGCACTCAGGAAGGCTGAGACAGGATGACCACAAATTCAAGCCCAATTTAGCAATTTAGTAAGATTCTGTCTCAAAATTTTAAAAATTGGTGCTGAGGCAGAAGTATCACTAAAAGTCTGAGGCCAGCCCTGACAGAGCAAGACCCTGTCCAAAAAAAAAAAAAAAAAATTAAAGTCAAAAAAGGCCTAGGGAGCCAGGTATGGTGGCACATGACTGTAATGCCAGCACTCAGAAGGCTGAGGCAGGAGGATTGTGGCAAGTTCAAGGCCAGCCTGAGCTACATAGTGAGATCAAAGCCCAGCCTGAACTACACAGCAAGATGCTGTCTCAAAAAAACAAAAAAGCAAACAAACAAACAAACAAAAAGACCTAGGGATATAGTTCAATGTGCAGGCCCCAAGCCCTGGGTTCAATCCATAGTACCACAAAAGCACACACACATACATAAATACATTAATAAATAAAACAAGAAGCAGACAGCAGTGTCTTACCATCTAGCATGTAAAGAAATCCTCAGGGGCTGGGGATTTAACTCAGTGGTAGCATGCTTACCTAGCAAGCCCAAGGGCCTGAGTTTGATCCCCCGCAGGAAAGGAAAGGAAAGGAAAGGAGAGGAGAGGGGAGGGGAGGAGAAAGAAAAGAAAAGAGAAAGAAAGAAGGAAGGAAGGAAGGAAGGAAGGAAGGAAGAAAGAAAGAGAAAAGGGAAGGAGAGGGAGAGAAAAGAGCTAGCTTATGATTTACTTGGAATATCTTAGTTCTCCAAAGCACCACAGTACAATAAGGTAAACACGGTAAGTCTCTTGCAGCCAGGATGTCTACCTTCTGCTCTCTCTTTTTTTTTTTTTTTTTTTGTGGTGCCGGGGGATCAAACTCAGGGCCTTGTGCTTGCAAGGCAAGCACTCTAATCACTGAGCTAAATCCCCAGCCCCTTACCTTCTGCTCTCAAAACAACACAGCTCCAGGTTTTCAGGCCTTTGGACTATTGAAACTTAACAGTGTGCTGCTCATGCCTTCTGGGCACAGTGGTGCACATATGTAATCCCAGCCCTCTGGGAGGCTGAGGCAGGAGGATGGAAAATCCAAATCCAGCTGGGCAATATAGCAATCTAGAGAGAAACTCTCAAAACAAAAAAATATCATATATATATATTTTTTGGTGCTGGGGATAGAACTCAGGGCCTTGCGCTTGTGAGGCAAGCACTCTAACCTCTGAGCTAAATCCCCAGCCCTCAAAAAAATTTTAAAAAGGGTTGGGAATGTAGCTCAATGCAAAGGTCGTAGGTTCAATTACCAGCATACCAGTACCACCAAAAAAGAAGTCAAGAACTACACTATACTGCTTAATCAACAAAGAACCCTTAACTAGAGTTCTGACTGCATCTTAGTAAAGACACCCTCATCCTTTTCAGCTTAGGCTGAAATGTACAAACTCAGTCTATTAACGAATTTCATCTAATCAGCCTATACTCTCTTCCCGGGCCCCATCAATACCAAAATATAATAAAACTTTAATTTGGTTTATGTCTCTTTTATTCCTCCAACATCTTACTCAGAATCTTTCTCTTTCTTCTCTGGATTGGTAATAGCACCTTAGTCTTTGAATTCCTCTGACAGGAGTTAAACCGTGCTGAGGACTGAATGTAGGCCCTTATACATGCTAAACATGGTACTCTACTGCTGAGCCACATTTCAGCCCTCAAATCATTTAAAATCAGCCCTGAAAGTTACTGAGGAAAATATAGCACACACACTAGGGCCAGGCGTGGCAGCACACACCTGTAATCTCAGCACTCAGGAAGCTGAAGCAGGAGGATCGCTGAGTGAGGCCAGCCTGGGCTACAAAGTGAGACCCTGTCTCACAAAACAAAAAGCAAACAAACAAAAAATGCAATACACACATCAGATATTCAGAGAAGGAAAAATTTTAAGACTTTGACTCTAGGTCTGGCCTCACTACCAAATCATAAAGGTATTTGGCCATTCACAAGTGGTTTTCCCTACTTCAGAGAAATACTGAGAACAATAAGAACATGCTTATTTAATTCAATGGATGAAAATTAACCTAAAAGTAACAGCTAGGGCCGGGCATGGTGGCACATGCCTATAATCCCAGGACTTGGGAGGCTGAGGCAAGAGAATTGCCTGGCATTCGAGGGCAGCCTGGGCTACATAGTGAGATCCTGTTGCAATTAATCAATCAATAAAAAGTAACAGCAAAGAAATGATTCTTGAGCTGAAGAAACTTGTCATAACTTTTTGTGAGTTGTTGTATAATCATACTCTATAACGCCACATTTAATTTCAAAGTATAATATGTACTCAAGGTATCAAAGAATTCCTTTAAGCCAGGCCCAGACTTTTTAATCTTATAAATTTATAGATAATAAAAATCTATAATTAAAATTCTGAGATATCCCCCAAAACTGTCCAGTGTTCTTCTTAGAATGTTAACATATAAAATTAGGTTTGAAAAAAGCAAAGGCCTATATTCTAAAAATTCTAAAAAGCAAATGAATAATCTGGAGTGTCCTCTCAAAAAAGGGGAAATAGGGGAGCTTTAAAAGTTTGTGTCAGAGCTAGGCACAGAGCCATATGCCTATAATCCCAGCACACTAGGAGGCTGAGGCAAAAAAGATCACAAGTTCCAGCTCATCTTAGGCAACTCAGCAATTTAGCTACACTCTGTCTCAAAATTAAAACAATTTTTTTTTAAAGGGCTGGGGCTGTAGCTCAGTGTGAAGGTGCTAGGTTTAATACTCAGCACCACCACCACCACCACCACCACACACACACACACACACACACACACACACACACACACATTTGTATCAGAAAGGTAACTTTGCTTTGAATGGCTCTAACAATCCCATAATGTATGCAGCATCAAACAGTCTGTGTAATTAATTCAGTGGACTCTCCTTTCACTGCCAGACTGAACAGCTTTGAGGATAATCTCCCTCACTCTCCCAGGGCTCAGTTGGAAGATTCATTATTTATGCCCTCAATTGTTTACTCTGTCCTATTTTTCCATCCTTCCAGACCCACGGGCAGTGTTATCACTGGCCTGTTTCCAAAATGAATGCATTAGCTCACTGCCCTACTAGTTACAAAACCAAACATAATCAAACACAATGCTACCTTAATATTGAAGAGCAACCCCACCCACACTCGATCCAGAAAAGAAGTTCATGACAACGCTGGTTCAGGTTACCAAAGGCTAAGTTCTCCAAGCTGAAGTGAGACCCATATACCACTCTAGTCCTTTATTTTGAGACACTAAGCAACATATATGCACATCCAACAATGATTCTTAAAGGACGATAACATGAGAAAGGCAGCTCTGGCCCTCACCAAGAGCAGATCTGTAAACTACTGAGGATTAAACTAATTGAGATGCAATTTGCCTAGCAACCGTTTTAGGAAGAGTTCAATAACTCACTAGCAGTCAATTTAAAGACTTATCTGAGTGATAAACAGATTACAGACAGACTCTACTAAAGTCCTCTACCCTCAAGATTCAGATTCACAACTTGCTCAAAAGATTTAGCTTCTAAGGAAAAAATAAAAAATTTAGCTTCTAAGAGTCAAGCCCTGGGGAGGTGTTTGTGGTTACACACACAAAATATTGTCTCTGATACCTGACTAATAAAGCTGCAAAGCTAAAAATTACCACCAGCCACATATTTGTATGAATCCATTCATTGTCCCTAAATAAGTCTTTCACTTTAGAAACAGCATTCCCAGGTCTTTTTGGCCTCTAAAATTTTCTCACCTTGTGTAACCATTTCCCAATTCCAAGTCTTACAACACTCAAGCTGATTAGTATGAGAATTAAGCAATGCCAAGAGTCCAATATTTTCTTTCACCTTCTCAAGGGGATCATTTTATGTGTCTGATACGAATAGGGGATTAGGCTGGAGTCTCCCTTTAGAGAGAACACAGGGCCCTTTTTCTTAACACATTCTAAGCTGTGACTCACAGAAATAAACAGGATGGATAAAAACAGATTGCTAAAGAAAATAAAAGCTGGGGTTGGGGATTTAGCTCAGTGGTAGAGCACTTGCTTAGCAAGTGCAAGTCCCTGAGTTCGATCCCCAGCATTCAAAAAGAAAAGAAAAGAAAATCAGTTACTTTAACTTCAACAGCATTATGTTCCCCTCAACCTAAAGAACTGTTAAGAAGTCATGGCTTCAGTCAATTATTCCCTTGAGGAGGACCAAATTTAAGAGGTTCCACACCCTTTAAATGATATCTGGAAATCAATGTAGATACATTTATGAAGAGTTCTATACATAGTCTTTTGTCTCCTGGAAAAACGTTTTGGGGAACCCCAAACATTTCACCATGTAAAATACATACCTATTACACAAATCAGTAAAGAAAACAAGCAGGGCATGGTGGTATAATCTCAGCACTTGGGAAGCTGAGGCAGGAGGATCTCTCAAGTTCCTGGCCAGTCAAAGCTATAAAGTAAGTTCTAGATCAGCCTGAACTACAAAGCAAGACCCTGTCTCAAAAACAACAAAACAGAAGCTGACCTAGGAGCTGGTGGTGCACACCTGTAATTTCAGCACTCTGAGGGGCTGAGTAAGAAGGATCACAAATTCAAACCCATGGGCTGGGGATTTAGTCAGTGGTTAGAGTGCTTACCTCCCAAGTACAAAAGGCTCTGAGTTCAATCCCCAGCACCCAAAGGGAAAAAAAAAAAAAAAAAAAAAATTCAAACCCAGCCTAGGCAACTTACTGACTTAACATGACCCTTCTCAAAATTAAAAATTTTTTAAAAGTGCCAAGGACGTAGTTCAGTATGAAGACCCTGGTTCAATGCCCAGTCTCACAAAATAAATAAATAAATATTTTTAAAAAGAAAATAAAATGAGTAAAAGGTAATGTAACTTTATAAAGCTTATTAACTACTCATCCAATGGGGAACAGAAGGAAAACCACCTAGGATATCTAGGAGGGCAACTAGCCTTTTGGTAGAAACAAACTGAAATGGTATAAACTCCAAGTTTTTTGGGGAATCATTTTGACATCAAAGTGTATTTTTATTTTATACACTAACTAGTTGTCAATTCAATCGGTGATTTTTAAGAGTTCATTCTCATGCTGGAGATTTAGCTCAGTGGTTAGAGTGTTTGCCTTGTAAGCACAAGGCCCTGAGTTCAATCCCCAGCACCAAAAAAAAAAAAAAAAAAAAGAGTCCATTCTCAGTAACAAGTTAGGAAAGACAGTATCTAGGGAATCCTCTTTCTCTCCCAAGTTAAACATGATTCACAGAAACTTTAGGGGCAAATGAATAATGAACTAAAAAACCCAAATCCAATTTAAAATTACTATGATGTAGTTTTTTTTGCACAATTGTATATTAAGGTTACTTGAAATTTTATATGTGTATATGAACACATATATATGTGGAGAGAGGAGGAGTGAGATTGATTGATTCCCAATCCCTACTAGTTTCTGTTTCCACAACTGACATGGATTCCTGTCGCATCAGCCTTGGGAGGGGGCAGTACCAGGGACAGGACCCAGACCCTCCCTCAAGCATGCTAGGCAAGGCATGTAGGTCTTGCTGACCTACACTGGCGAGGCTTTTTAAAATTCTGACACAGGGTCTCCCTGCACTGCCCAGGCCAGGCTGTAACTGGGCAATTCTAAGGCCTCCGCTTCATGAGTTGCTGGGATTATAGGCATGCACTACCAACACCTGGCTCTTATTCTTTATACAGTATGTTTTCACCCCAAATTGCTCCTGATTAGAGAGTCAATAAATTAATGCAAAAAACACAGCACATATCCAGCTAACACTGTAAAACAGCACCTGCATATCAATTCTCTCTTCAAAACTAGACTTCAGTTAGAACAATCTTCAGGAAAGGAACCTTTATTACAAAAATAAACCCTGAATAATTAATATTTACCAAAATATTGCCAAAAAATTGATATCCATCCTTCTGACACTGTAGTTCTTTGATAATCAACACTGAGATAAACCTGGTTCAAACACCGTTGTTTAAATGCCTAGTTGGGGCTGGGGATTTAGCTCAGAGGTTAGAGTGGTTGCCTTGCAAGCACAAGGCCCAGATCACCAGCATCAAAAAAAAGGAAAAAAAAGAAAAGAAAGGAGTATTTCGCTTTCGAATACTCCCTACTCGTCGAGTAGCTATCATCTCCTTTTTCCCTTTTTTCATCACTTTTAAATAAATTGTCCTCTAAATTAAAAAAAAAAAAAGAAAGAAAGAAAAGAAAATGCCCAGTTAAAGCAGGAGTACCATGAACATTCTACTTTCGAATGATAATTTTCCTCTCAATTTAAAACATATACAGAGGTTCATGTCTTGGACTGGAAATGAGATACATATCCTTCAGAAAGAAGGGATACTTAAGTAAAAGAAACAAAGGAACTCAAAACAGAGAAATATTTAAATTGTAATGCTACATCCACCCAAATTCACAGTTTGGGGAGGAGAACCTTTTAAAATTGATGAATCATCCGGATTTTTTTAAGTTTGGTTTTGGTTTTTTTATGACAGAAACTATTCCCTCTTAGAATCTATGAATATAAGAAACAGATTAAAACTTTTAAGTTTCACTAACAGAAAGGTAAATTTGCCCACTCTAGTTACATTTCTCCAACAGACCTGAGCTATAAACAAATCCGGTGACAATGTACTCAAGGAAGACACTTTAGCCGAGTTAATCTCTAACAACTATCAGAATTTCCTGTAGTTAACCATCCTTGACAAGGAGTGCTCCCTATTTCACAAGAACCTCCTTCCCTTTCAGATTGTAGTGCTGATTAAGGCAGCCCCTAAAGAGGAAAATGAAGACAGCCTTAATGGATACCTACGCTGTAGACTTCCAAAAGCCCACTCCTGACATTTTTTTTTCTTTTTGGTTTACTATATCAGATTCCACATAAAAAGGGGCTCCTCTTTTCTTCTCTGCGCATTTTACTAAGCGACCGACACATCAGTAAGAAGAGCTAAGACTCCTGAATCTCCTTACCCAGCAGCTGAGGTGAGATGAAGAGAGGAAAAGGATGAAGGACAGAATTGGAAAATAAAATAAACTGATACAATTTGGAGATCTTACTCCCCAATCCATTTCCTCTTTTCTCACAAGGTTAAGTCAGTTTAAGTCGGGGTCGTGTTAGAAAAAGCACGCGCGCGCGCGCGCGCGCGCGCACACACACACATACAAACGCACACGCACACACGCGCGCACACACACCTTGCACCCTGGAAAGGAGGTGAGGTTCGCTCCGCAGCGCTCTCGACGGGGCTCTGGGCTCCGCCCCGCCTGCCTAGGACACCTTAGCCCAGGTTGCCCCCGCCCAGGTAGGACAGATGAGAAGGGGCTTCTAGCGGTCTTGGCAGGGGGAGGGGAGGCGGCTACTCCGGGTGCCAGGCTCACAGAGCGCAGCACTCCACGGTGCGCCGACACCCCCCTCCCCCAGCCGGCTGCCTCTCTCTCGCCCTCGCCGCCGGAAGCCAGCCCCGCCCCCTCAGCTCCGTCGCGGCGCCCTGCAAGCACCCGCCCATCTGCACAGCCAATGGCGAACCAGGGAGCCAGCAGAGCGACTCGCCATGCAGCCAACGGGGGAAGCCCACTGGGAGGTCAGCCGCCGGGGATAGGCCAGCTACCCGCGGGCCCGTTCCCGGCCCGGCTCCTCTTTGTTAACGCTGCCCCATCTCTCCGGGCTCCCACCCCAAAGCTGCAAGCCAGGCATCCCTCTGCTGTGCCAGGTGATACCGCGTCCCTTCTCTTGCTCTCCTCCCCACTCTCCGCGTGGGTGCTGAGTGACCAAGCCTCCAAACCGATGGAACCTCCCAGAGTGTCTCAGACTTCCAAAGAAACTGCCACCAGGAGACACTTCAGTAAAAGGATTTGTCTCCACTTCGTTCTGCCTAGCTCTCCTTTTTCTCACACTAGTCAACTGCACTCCCTCAAAACGGTGGATGGATTTAGGTTTCCATATTAATCAACCGCACACATTAATTCTCTCTGTCAGAAACTCCTGCTTCCCGTGACGCAGAAATTAAGGGATTGGGGGTGGGGTGTTAATTCGGAAAGTATGTATCTGGAAGTTGATAAAGGAGGAGGGAACACATCAAATTGGTTGCAAAACACAAAAGCAAACAAACACGCACACGGGGGTCTTGGGGACTGAACCCAGGGCCTTCTCACTGAGCCACATTCTCAGCCGCCCGCAGCTCCCCGCCCCAACCCGCCCTTGTTTGAGACAGGGTCTCAGTAAGTTACCCAGGGTGGTCTCCAACTAGTGATCCTCCTGCTTCAGCCTCCTAGGGTGTTGGGATTACAAGTGTGCACCACCACACTTGGCACTAGGTTGCCATATATTGTCCCCAGAGTTCTTGCAATTGCAGAATATTAAATATCTACATCACACACGACCTGTTTAATTCCCCATATACTATTATTATTTAAAACAAAACAAGAGCTGGAGTATAGCCCAGTGGTAAAGCACCGAGCTTGGCATACACACCCAAAAATGAAAATAAGACATTTTAAAATTTTAATAGCCCCTTCATATGTGCGGCTCAAAGTATTTCTTATATAATAACTTCAAGTCTTCCTAGGGGACCGAAAAGGATAGCATGACAGCTGGTTTTAAAGCCTGCTCAAAGCTAGACCTGGTGGGAAATGCATGCAATCCCAACATTCTAGGAAGCTGAGGTAGGAGAGGATCACAAATTAAAGGCCAGCAGGGCACCTTAGCAACTTAGCCCCTGTCTCAAAATAACAAAAGGGCTGCAGCTACAGCTCAGTGCAAAGCTCTGGGTTCAGTCCCCTGCATGAGGGGAAGGGGGGGGGTTGCCAGTTTATTTTTCTAATCTGCATTAAAAGACTCTGATTTAAACAGATATACAGGAACATCACTGGTGTCTCACTGGGCTACCTTTTAGTAGGTTGTATATGAAAGGGAAAAATGTGAAATTTTAAAATTATTTTAGATTCTGAGAGATTGTATTACAAAACAATCATATTCCCACCCCATGTTGCCCAGCCTGGCCTAGAACTTCTGGGATCAGCCTCACAGGACCTGGATGATCAGGCATTCACCTTTTTTTTTTTAAGTGCTGGGAATTGAACCCAGGGCCTTTGGCATGTGAGGCAAGCATTCTGCCACCAAGCTGCACCAACAGTTTTTAAAACATGTATGACTATTACATATGACTGCAGGTCCAAGACCAATCTGTCAATATGGTAATACTAAAAGGAAGACAAAAGGAGTAGAGAGAACTGGTAACTTTTTAAATGTTCATTTTATCTTCAAAAAAACTTTTAAAGTTTTTTGCAGTCCTAGGGATTGCACCTAGGGACTTTACACTGAGCTACATCCCCAGTCTTTTTTTTTTATTTTTAGGGTCTTACTAACTTGCCCAGGCTGGGCTCAAACTTGTGCTCCTCCTGCCTCAGCCTCCCAAAGTACTAGGATTACAAGCATGTGCCATCAGGTCTAGCTTAGTTTTGTAATTTTTGAATCAAATTACAGATTTTTTTATTGTTCTTAAACCCTATGTTAAATATCTCACTCTTACAATCAATAAAAGACATTAAAACACAAACATCTCTCATATGGAAAAGAGTATCAGGTGAACTGAAAACTAGATAACATCCTTCTAATTTAATCAGTTTGCACATTGTTATTTCTTCAGCGCATTATTCTTCAAATTTCCCAAATGGCTTAATAATAAGCACAGACCAAAAACAACAAAACAAAAAAACAAAACAAAACAAAAAAAACCACTGGCCAGATGCAGTGGCTCATGCATGTAATCCCACCACTCAGGAGGCTGAGACAGGAGTACCATGAGTTTGAAGCCTGCCTGAGCTACATGGCAAGCTCAAGGCCAGCCTAAATTACACAGTGAGATTATGTCCCAGAAAACAAAAATAAACAAAATAATTGACTTTGGCACTTAATTTACTCCGATAAAAAAGAAATACAGAGTTCAACGGAACTGAATAACAAACACAAAACAGTAACAATGCTCTAACCTGAACAAGAAGCTGAGCACTCTTAAAAAAGGCCTTTTCCCCAGACACCAGCTAGGAGACACAGAATTTACATACCTATCAAATCAGAGACTTTGTAACTTACTATTCACTAGATTTAAAGACAGTATCAAGTCTGATTGGCTAGGGATTTAGCTCAGTGGTTGGAGTGACTGCCTTGCAAGCACAAAACCCTGAGTTCCATCCCCTGCACCAAAAAAAAAGTCTGATCACCTCCCCCAAAAAGATAAGCCTTCTAGATATTACTTAGAAGTAGCACGCTGGGGATTTAGCTCAGTGGTTCGAGTGCTTGCCTCACAAGCGTGAGGTCCTGAGTTCGATCCCTGGCACCAAAAAAAAAAAAAAAAGAAATAGTGCAATGTTCTTGTTTGTTTGTTTTGGTACCAGGGATCAAACTCAGGGCCTTGCGCTTGCAAGGCAAGCACTCTAACCACTGAGCTAAATCCCCAGCCCGCGCAATATTCTTTCACAGTTGATTTTGCTTCTCTCTCTGTTTGTCTTGTCTTTCTCTTTGCATGGGTGTATGTGTGTACATGTGTGTACCTGGCTGCACTTTCTCTTTGAGACACTAGAGGGTAATGCAAAACTCATTCACTGTATCTGGGATTTCATTTTGTTCATTCATTCACCAACATTACCAAATATTTATTGTGTACTTGTGTGCCAGAAACTGTTAAACCCCTGAGACATTACAAGACAAGTGAGGGCTTTCAGGTCTGATGTCCCCTACCACCCCATGGCAGCCGTCTATCCTTTTCTTTTTTGTTTTGTTTTTAATTGAGACAGTCTCACTATGAGACAGTTCAGACTGGCCTTGAACTCACTGTGTAGCCAGGTTGGCCTGTGATTCTCCTACCTCAGGCTCCTGAATGCTGGGATTACAGGTGTGTGCCACCACACCAGGCTATCCTCTTTCTTTTCTATCTTTTTTCCCCGAATAAATTATCTTCTGTTATACTTTAAAAAAAAAAAAGTGAGATGCAGTACTTATTTCAGCTGCTCTGGAAGCTGAGGCAGGAGGACTGCTTGAACAATCAAGTGTGAGACCAGCGTGGGCAATATAGCAAGACCTTATCTCAAATAAACAAACACAAAACAACAATAACAATTTGGGGGTTGGGGGATTTAGCTCAGTGGTAGAGTGCCCTGAGTTTGATCCCCAGCACCCCCCCAAAAAAACCAATTTGTTTATTTGTTGTATTTATTTATCTGACATCAGAGAATACACAAGAGTACAAGAACAGGGGTTGGGGACTTAGCTCAGTGGTAGAGCACTTGTCTAGCAAGCACAAGGCCTTGAGTTTGATCCCCGGCACCAAAAAAAAAAAAAAAAAAGTAGAAAAAGAAACCCCAGCCTTTGGGAGACTATGGGCTTGGAACAGGACAGAAGAAATATTTCTTATGACTGAAGAAAGAAAATGTGTCCATATAATAATTCAAATTAGATAAACTAGCCTATTCAAACCGGCTTTTCCATTAACAATCTTCCTCGATTTAATCTAAATGGAAATAACCTATACCTAGATGATATTAAAATGCTCTCTGTAGAAGACAGAGACATTATCTAGTCAGGAAGATTTGCTAAAATAACTAGTTGGCTAGGTTTGAAAAACCAATTGTATACAGTTTTAAAAAGGCACAAAGATAACAGATACAACTGGGGTTAATGCTGCTTAAGTGATAAAATAAAAAATTCTGCCTGGGTATGGTGCCTTCTGCCTGTAATCCCAGCACTTGGGAGGCTGAGATGGGAGGACTGGCATGGGTTAAAGGTCAGTTCAAGGCCAGCCAGAGCTACAAAGCAAGACTCTGTCTCCAAAAACAAAACAAAACAAACTCATTTAAAATTAAGATTAAAGCTGGGGATTTAGCTCAGTGGTTAGAGTGCTTGCCTTGCAAGCACAGGCCCTGAATTCGATCCCTAGTGCCAAAAAAAAAAAAAAAAATTAAAATTAGACGAGTGTGGTGGTGCACGCCTATAATCCCAACACTTGGGAGGCTGAGGCAGGAGGATGTGTGCAGATTTGAGGCCAGCCTGGGATACATAATGTGAGTTCAGGGCCAATCTGAACTACATAGTGAGACCCTGTCTCAAAAAACCAAAACAAAAAAACAAACCCAAAACAATAAAATTAGGATTAAAAAATAAAATAAAATTATGATAAATAACTATAGATCCTACTGGAAGAGTGGGGTCAATGGTAAATGATTAAGTATAAGTTTCCTAAATGTTCTGTCTTCAACAAATTAAGCATTCTAAATCAGCAAATACAATACTCTGATAAATTGGCTTTTTACTTGATACCTTTGAAAAACCACTATAAAAAGGCAGGCTAGGTGTGGTGGCACATGCCTATAATCCCAGCTATTCAAGAGGTTGAAGGAGGAGGAACATAACCCAAGGCCAGGTTGGGCAATTCAGTCATGTATGTATTTATTTATTTGGTGCCAGGAATCGAACTCAGGGCCTGCACTTCCTAGGCAAGTGCTCTAACCACTGAGCTAAATCCCCAGCCCACCCTATGTCAAATTTAAAGAATACAGAGTCAGTTGTGGTGACTCACATCTGTAATCTCAGCACTATGGGAGGCTGAGGCAGGAGGTTCATGAGTTCAAACCCAGGCTGGACAATTTAGCCATTTAGTAAGGCCCTATCTGTCTGTCTGTCTATCTACCTATCTATCAGTCAATAAATAGCTAACTAGCTAGGATGTAGCTCAGCGCATGTGCTTGCTTCGGCAGCACATATACTAAAATTGTAGCTCAGCGCAAAAGCCCGGGGTTAAATACTCAGTACCACAAAAACTAAGTAATTAAATAAAAAGGGTGGGGATGTAGTTCAGCAGTAGAGGGCTGCCTGCCATGTGCTAACCCTTGGGTTTAATACCCAAGTACTATGTGCTAACCCTTGGGTTTAACACCCAAGTACTACGTGGGGATGGAGGGTTGGTCTGGTCACCAAATCATCTCTATACATAATTCAATATTCCATAGGGAAGCTGGGGACTTAGCTCAGAGGTTAGAGCATAAGGCCTTGAGTTCGCTCCCCAGTACCCAAAAAGAAAAGAACACCAAAGGGACACTTGTGTGGTGTTTTCCCTAATCCTCGAAATGACTGATGCCTCCTGTGCTGCAGGTTAGAATATTTAGGTTGTGTGTGTTGTGGTGGGGAATTGGAGAGAAGGGATAAATTGTTTAATTCTCATACTGAGGGTAGCACACGGTAGAAAAACTAAAAAGCCAACATCCTAAAAAAGTTTCACACACATACACAGACAAAATGAGACAGGAAACTTGTGAATCAAGCATGACTTGGCATCTTTAAATGCAGAGCCAGTTTTCTTCCAGTGCCAAAGCCCATGGCTTCTCCTGTAGATAAAATGGCACAGTTCCTGAAAAAGCCCTGGACGCTGTTTCCCCACAATCCTATAATCTGTCAGAAGACAGAAAACACAAAAAAGGCTGTGCCAGCCAGAAAAAGCAAGTTATAACCAACACAGAGCCAACACTTTACTTCAGACAGAAGGAGTGTATCTATGCATGTTTGGAAGGAGAGACAAAAGAAGCTTACCATTGCTTAAATAACCAAGGCAAGCAATTAATTTAACCAAACACCATCTTGAATTACCACTTGATGCAACACCCTGCCTTCCCCCTTCTTAGTCATAGTCTTAGTATTTTCAGCCAGGCCTGGTGGCTCATGCCTATAATCCCAGCACCCAAGGGGTTGAAGCAGGAGGATCGCAATGAGTTCAAGGCCAGCCTGAACTACATAGCAAGACCCCACCTCAAAAAACCAAAAAAATAAAAAATAAAAAAATAAATTATTTGCAATGCTTCAAAGAGTTGTTGATCACAATATACAAAAAAAAAATTTTTTCAGACAGAGTCTCTCTATATAGTTCAGGCTGACCTTGAACTCACTATGTAGTCCAGGCTGGCCTCGAACTCATGGCGACTCTCCTGCCTCAGCCTCTTGAGTGCTGGGATTACAGGCGTGTGCCACCATGCCTGGCTTACAAAAATTTTTACAAGTTAGTAAAACACAGAAAGCCAAAGGGGAATATATTCAGAGTGTGAACAAGTAAGTCACAAAATATATAAAGCAAAAATAATTATGTATACTGTATTCCACCTTATAAGGTAGTAGTTAAAAGTGATTTCTCCAAATAGTTCTAAAGGTATTTTTGTCTTAATAATATTGCCAACTGGAAACTTCCAGAGAAACTTTAGCTACTCCGAATGAGAAAAATATAATACAATACAATAAAATAAAGATAAGAACGCCCAACATAAGTATACATGTTCCCAAAAATATTTAGGATAGCTAGGCATGGTGGCACATGGCTGTCATCCCGACTACTCAGGAGGCTGAGGCAAGAGAACTGTCTGAGCCTAGCAAATTGAGGCCAGCCTTGGCAATATGTCAAAACCAATTTAAAAAAACAAAAAAGCTTTGTGAGTACCCACACTGGAAAGGAAAACTATTAAATAGAATGAATACAAGTAAACTGCAAATCCTTGAGCTATGAACACAGAACATTTGAAGCCAATCCCTCAGTCTACAAAAACAACGTTGATGATGAAAGCAAATAACATGAAGTCTTGGGACTGGAGATTTAGCTCAGTGGTAGAGCGTTTGCCTCGCAAGTGTAATGCCGAGTTCGATCCCCAGCACCACCACCCCCTGCAAAAAAAAAAAAAAAAAAAAAAAAAACCCGAAAGTCTTACTTAATATAACCATGAAAGTAAAGTATCTCTAATAAGCTTACTCAACTGTCTCTAATGTGGAAGAAAGCCATTTGGGGACCCCTTTTCTAGTCAAATAGAAAAGAAAAGCAAATAATGGCACAGCTCAGTGGCACATATTTGTAACCCTAGCTACTCAGGAGGCTGAGACAGAACGATCACAATTTCAAGGTCAGCTTGGGCAACAACATAATGAGACTGTCTCAAAATAAAAAATAAGGGGGGTTGGGGATTTAGCTCATCGTGGTAGAGCACTTGCCTAGCAAGTGAGAGGCCCTGAGTTCAATCCCCAGTACCCTCCGCAAAAAAACATAAATCCCAGAAAAAAAGATTCAAATCCAACTTGTATAAAATTGGTATCTTCATGTCATTTTATTCTAACATTAGTAATGTATGGATGGATCCCTATATGAAAAACAACACACAAGATCCCAAATGAGCTATCAGCAGGGTAAAAGTTCTGAGCATATTAGCAGCCTATCACTTAACCATTTCACCTTTCCCGTATCAGTTTTAGATCACATCCTGATTTTCCTCTATTGTTAATGTCCCTTTAGAGGCTGAGAAAAATTTAGTTCAAGAGGTTCAAATTTCAAGCATTTTTCAAGTACATTACAGTTTAATGATGCCAGTGATTCTATATTTAGAATCAGGTGTGGAACAAAGAGTGCTAGTTTTGCCTGAAATGGCAAGATTTAAGTGTCAAATCCTAATTAAAACAATCACCTAAACCTGCATTAAAGTGTCTCTATGGGGTAGTCTACAATAAATTAAAATGTTTTTTCAGTATTTGTTGTGAATGGTGTTACTGATTGGCTGTCATGGTTTAAATACAGAAAATAAAGCATTCCCATCAGTCCTTTACTCATTTACTATTGTAGCTATAGCAGTATGGCATTCATATTCCTTCTTGAACCCAAATGCCACAATGACAAACTTATAATAGGCCAAGCATGGTGGTATGTACCTGTAATCTAGCACTCTAGGAGGCTGAGACAGGAGGATCACAAGTTCAAACCCAGTCTGGGCAATTTAGCAAGACCCTATCTCAAAATAAGAAAGGGCTAGGCCTGGCACAGTGGGACATCCCTATAATCCCAGCACTCCCACGATTTCGAGGCCATTTGGAGCTACAAAGTGAGTTAAAGGCCAGCCTGACTTACACAGCAAGACCCTATCTCAAAAAAAAATAGAAAAAATATGTGTGTGCGTATTTTTTTAAAAGGGTTGGGGATGTAGCTCAGTGAGAAGGTCATCAGTTCAATCACCAGTACCACCAAAAAGAAAGAAACAAACAAAAAAACTCTTAGAAACTTTCTAAAGTGTCATTACGATAAATCTATAGGGAATTATCTGTCTTTAATAAGTTGTTTCATTATGGTTCCATAATTGTTTCAGTCCAGAAATTAGGGTAGCAATAACTTTTCCCAAATTCTGAGCTATTTTTTCCTCAAATAGTACTTATAAAAATACATCACCTTTCTCAAAAAAATCTTAAGGCCTCTAAGAGACATCATGCTGCTAATTTTCACAACATCCCAATGAAGAACTATTATTTAGCATTTATATCACACTTTAACTTGCAAAAGTGTTTCACAATTATTTTCATTAGTAGTCATACCTCACAACTATCTACCCTGAGCTAAACTGGTCCTGTTATCCTCATCTGACAGCTCAAAAAATAATGCATCCTAAAGCCAAGGTCAAGCCAATTTGTTTTTCCAAGATCAGGGACCTAACTCTTGAAAACAATCTCATTCACTCACCAGTTAACTGTACTGCTCATAATACTAGTAAAAATCAGGGGTGGAGGGTGTGTGTGTGTGTTTATTTCTTTTTGGCTAGGAGTGGTAGCGCACCCCTGCAATCCCAGCACGCAGGAGGATCAAAAGTTAAGAGATCAACCTGGGTCAGCCTGGACTACATTAAGACTCTATCTCAAAATAAACCAACAACATAGCCAGATGTGATGGCACACGCCTGTACTCCCAACACTTGGGCAGGCTGAGGCAGAAAGATCGCTGAGAGTTCCAGGTCAGCCTGGGCTACATAGTGAATTCAAGTCCAACCTGAACTACATAGTGAAAACCCTGTCTCAGAAAAACACCAACAAAAATCAACTCTTATCTTAATCAGTTTCTAGTCTTGACCTTTCTACAATCCATTTCTATACAGCAACCATATTCTTTCTAGTTACAAATCAAGCTGGGGATTTAGCTTGTCAGTGGTTAGAGTGCTTGTCTAGTAAGCACAAGGCCCTGAGTTCGATCCTCAGCACCAAAAAAAAAAAAAAAAAAAAAATCAACTTACATTCCCCTACCTCCAAAAGAAACAGCTTTAAAAACTGAAAAAATTGACGAAGTATAAATAAATTCTCTACTTTTGTAGAAATATTGTAGTAATGTTGATTTGATAAACGTGTCATGGTTATATATAAGATAAACAAGAAAATCAGTGAAATATAGAGAGAGACACACAGTATTTTATCTTTCTAGCACCTCTTTGATCTGAATTCATTCAAAATAAAAAATTTAGGGGTTGGGGGTTTAGCTCAGTGGTAGAGCTAAACCTGCACTCGCCTAAGTTTGATCCCGAGCACCCCAAAAAATAAAATAAAATAAAATAAAAAATAAAAAGTTTAGGTGTGGTGGCACACACCTGTAATCCCAGCACTTGGGAGACTGAGGCAGAAGGATAGCCACAAGTTCAAGGCCAGCCTGGGCTACAGAATGAGTTCAAGGCCAGCCTAGACTACAAAGTTAAAGTCTATCTCAAAAAACAAAAACAAGGGCTGGGAATTTACCTCAGTGGTTAGAGTGCTTGCCTTGCATGCACAAGGCCCTGAGTTCGATTCCCAGCACAAAAAAAAAAAAAAAAAAAAAAAAAAAAACCAAAAATGTTTAAATATAAAAGGAAATACCTTACCCTACCCTAGTTTTCAAATCTCACTGAAATCTGTCCTCTGCCTTTTAGACTCCCAAGTGCTAGGTTTCCAGCTGTATGCCACAAGCCTAGCTCTGTCCTCTGCCTCCTCCATCTTGCACAGCTCTCCCTCTTACCCACCATATTCAGATCACATTGCCCTTATTTCTAGTCCTCCAATGTACCAAGTCCATCCCTTCTTACATAGCCAGACTTTGTCTCAAAAAAACCAGTAAATAAATAAATAAGTAAATAAATAAAATAAAGTTGTCTATTTAGCCTCATTCACATATAATAAGCTTTACAAAAGAGGGGACTTTATTTAGTAGATTATTGCTAGTGATTAATATGTAGTAGAAAGTCAATAAATTCTGCAGGCTTGGTTATTAAATACTGAGGTTAAAAAGATGAAAAAGATCTGGGGATGTAGCTCCGTAGGAGGCTATTTCCCTAACCCTAACCTTAACTCTAACCCTTGTGAGACTCTGGGTTTAATAAACAGCATGAAAAGAGAGACAGACAGACAGATATAACCCCTACCCTACCTACAAAGAACTCACAATCCAGAACAGGAAATGGAACATTTAATAATAAATGTAATGCTAACAGGATATAAAATGTCAGGGTAGCCCAGCAGCAAGAGTGATTAATTCTGCCTTGGGAACTGAAGACTTCACTAAACCCTAAAGATTAATTAGACTGGACATGGTGATGCACGCCTGTAAACCCAGCACTTGGAACACTAAGACAGGTGGATCACTGTGAATTCCAGGCCAGCCTAGGCTACGTAGTGAGTTCAAGGCCAGTCTGAACTACATAGCCAGATCCTGTCTCAAAAAAAACACACACCAAAAAACAAAACAAAAAAAAGAAATCAAGTTCACGTGTTTTTGAGGCAGGAAGATCACCACGAGTTTGAGGCCAGCCTGGGCTCCACAGCAAGTTCAAGGCCAGTCAGAAGGAAATAGTGTGGGGTTGGGGATTTAGCTCAGTGGTTAGAGTGCTTGCCTTGTAAGTACAAGGTCCTGAGTTCAATCCCCAGCACCCAAAAAAAAAAAAAAAAAAAGAACTACATAGCGAAACTCTATTTTAAAACAAACAAACAAACAAACAAAAAACAAAGAAAAAACTAAACCTGGGGATCACCCAGATATGGCTGATAAAAGAGATGGAGGATTCAAGGTCAAATTCAAACAACAATTTTTTTCTATACTAGGGGATGAATACAAGGCATCAGATACACTAGGCAAGTGCTCTACAAGTGAACTACATCTCAGCACTTTTTGCACTTGATCTTAGCCAAAAGGCCAAGAATCGATCTCAGCACTTTTTGGGCCAGGTGTGGTGGTACACACTTGTAATCCCAGCACTCAGGAGGCTGAGGCAGGAAGATCACAAGTTCAAGGCCATCCTGGGCTACACATCAAGGCCAGTCTGAACTACACACCAAGAACCTGTCCCAAAAAACAAAATCAATGCTGGGCCTGATGGTACACATCTGTAGTCTCAGCACTCAGGAGGCTGAGGCAGGAGGATTGACGTGAGTTCAAGGACAGCCTGGGGTACGTAGTGAGTTCAAGGCCAGCCTGAACCATATAGGAGGACACTGTTTTAAAAAAAAAAAGTTGTTTTTTTTTTTTTGGTGCTGGGGATCAAACTCCTTGGGCTTGCCAGGAGAGTGATCGCTAAATTCCCAACCCCTTACATTTTATTTTGAAACAGGATATTGCTAAATTGAACAGGCTAGTTTTGGGGTTTTTTTGGACAATAAATTGGTCCAACTTTATTGTAATTTGTTACAAAAGACAATTAAAGAACCAATACCTTGGTTTTTAAGGCCTTTAGAAATCTGAGCTCTGTTTTACTACAGAAGAATATAAATTACATTAGTTCAAATTACAATGTAAAACAAATGTTTACAAATGAATAGTGTCTCCTCATTAAATGTCTGTGAGCAGACTAGTCTTGAACTTAAAATCTTCCCCACTTCAGCCTGGAGGACTTGGATTACAGACATATATGATACCATGCCCTACTGAATTCAAACTTTTTACTTAGGCAATTGTGTGGCTTTTGATACCATTCAATCAGGATGGGAATTCAGAAGGTTAGATTTTGTGTGAAAGATAATAATTTCTGAAGTTGCCTACAGAAGGTTCAAATGGGTTTAGAGAAAAAGTCCTGAGTTTAATATAGAAATATGGAGGAAATGTGCATGTAGAGAATTACAACACTTACAAAAAAAGTGTTTAAAGGTGAGGATTTAGTTCAGTGATTAGAGTGCTTGCCTCACAAGTGCCAGGCCCTGAGTATGATCCCTGGCACTAAAAAAACAACAGTGTTTAAAAGATGAGGCTGTATGATAGAGTGTTTATCTAGCATGCCTGAGGCCCTGTGTTTAATCCACAGTATGGCAAAATTTTTAAAAAGGCCTTATTAACCAAGTGGAGTAGTATAGCTACAGTTCCAGGTATGGTACTTGGGAGGCTGAGGGAGGAGGACTGTTTAAATCCAGGAATTTGAGGTTGACCTGGGCAACAGTGCAAAACTCTGTCTCAAAAAATAAAATCCTTACTTAGAAATTTGAGGGCAGATGAAAAAGCAGAGTCATTTGTAAAAAATAAGAGCAGAAGAGACACATTGGCAAATAGTTCACACTGCCTCTCAGAAGAAAGCAGCAGCACAGAGAAGAGGCTAGATGCCAAACAGGGGAAATGCTGTTCATCAGTGCTGGCCCTGGTCCAGTGCCCAAAAATCACAGCCAATTTTCTCAGTCTTCCCAAATCCAAACATCCACTCACCTGGGAGCCAAAACACACATTTTCCAGGAATATTTAAGAATATTTCTTGCTCCAAGTTTCAATCTATTAAGCAACGCCTGGGAGAATAGAGCTTGCATGACTTTGAATGAGATCCACACATTAATTCCTCAATTAACTTGATAAATCTCACTACTGAAACTTTTTCATGCCTAGATGTGGAGGACATGTCTGTAGGTGACACAATAGTGTCCTAGCATGGAAAGAAGAAAGTGATATAAGTGGCAAAAATCAAACCGAACAGCTGGAAATTTAGCTCAGTGGTTAGAGTGCTTGCCTAGCAAGCGCAAGGCCCTGAGTCTAATCCTCGGCACCAAAAAAAAAAAAAAAAAAAAAAAAAAATCAAACTTGTTAAGTTAAAATAGAGAACTAGCAACTGCCCCCACCCCCGGAGAAAGAGTCTCACCATGTTATCAAGGCTGGCTTCGAATTTACAATCCTCCTGCCTCAGTCTCCCAAATCCTGGGATTATAGGAATGTGCCCCCATCACATCTGGTTGGAAAATATTCTTAAAAGTCTTAAGAATAAAAAGTACAAAATTGGGCTGGGGATTTAGCTCAGCGGTTAAAGTGCTTTCCTTATAAGCCCAAGACTCTGAGTTTGATCCCCAGCACCAAAAAAAAAAAAAAAAAAAAAAGGTACAAAATTGCCAGGTGTCATGGCACATATCTGTAATTTCAGCACTTTGGGAGACAAAGATAGGAGGATTGAAGCAAATTTGAGGCCACCCTGGACTATATAGGCAGACCCTGTCTCAAAAAAAAAAAAAAGAATACATAACTAAGCCCAGACTGGTGGCACATGCCTCTAATATCAGCTGCTAGGAAGAATGAGGCAGGAAGATCACTACAGCTCATAAATTTGCCATGATTCTGGGCAACACAGGGAAATCCCGTCTATCCATTTGTCGCTCTCTCTCTTATACCCACACACATACACACAGACACAGAGAATACACACCTGCACACAACCCATGTTAAAAGAGGAGGTTTAGCTGGAGATGTAATTCAGTAGTAGAGTATTTGCCTAGGATACATAAAACCCTAGGTTCATTCCCTAGCACCACATTAGGAAAAAAAAGAATTAAAAAAAAGAACAAAAAAAACCTGGAGCCACATTTGTATGTTCTTTTTTTTTTTTTTTTGGTAGTACTGGGGATTGAACCCAGGGCCTCATGCATGTGAGGCAAGCACTCTACCACTAAGCTACATCCCCAGCCAGAGCCGCATTTGTAATCCCAGCACTCTGGAGGACTAAACCAGGAGAACTGCAAAATCAGGCACAGCCCAGGCAACACAGCAACTAGGGAGACCCTAGAATGGAAGGGAGGGGCTGGGGATTTAGCTCAGTGGTTACAGTGCTTCCCTTGCAAGCGCAAGACCCTGAATTCGATCCCCAGGACCACAAAAAAAAAAAGAAAGGAAGGAGGGGAGAGGACAGGATAGGGGGTAGGGAGGGGTGAGAGGGGCAGGTATAGTAGTGCTATAATCCCAGCTACTCAGGAAGCTGAGGCAGAAAAATCATGAAATTCGAGGCCAGCCTAGATAATTTAGTGAGCTCTGTCTGAAAATAAAATGTTTTAAAGGGCTGTGAGTGTGGCTCAGTGATAAAGCCCTTGTCTAGCAGGCACAAGCCCCTTGGTTCAATCCCCAGTACAGCAAGGAGGAGGGGAAGGGGCAGGACAAAGGAAATTGACAGAGGTATTAGGAAGCTGGGAAAACTTATGACTAGCAAGGTTTGGATTTTCTTATATGCACAGATGCTCTGATATTTCCTGCAGTTGTGCAGAAGGGAAGAAAATTTTGTATAAAGATATATATTATTAATGGGGTTGGGGATTTAGCTCAAGCAGTATAGCACTCAACTAGCAAACTCAAGGCCCTGAGTTCGATCTCCAGAACCCTAAAAAAAAAAAAAAAAAAGATATGTATTATTATTTGGTACGATACTGTTGAGAACCTATTTTTCCTAAAAGATACACTGTTTATTCCAAGTAATGAAAATAAAATACATTAAACATCTTGTACCTTACAAATAATAGTCCCTATACTGCCAGTGATTTTCCCCTGACTTCTCAGCAAACTCCTACTCATTCTTCAAGTCTTACCTTGAACATTCCTCAGTTCACTTCCTTTCTTGGTATCCTCAATATGGATTAAAAATTAACACATTTTCACTGTACCTTAGGGTTCTCAATCATCATTCAACACAGTATTTTATAACTAACAGTTTAACTTGTTTGTTTTGCCCAACAAGACAAACTCTGGATAGGCAGGAAAGAGTTACAGTAACTACTTCCATTTTAGCTCTTGAAGCACTGGTTAAGCAATGCATAAACGTTTGAATGACCAACCACTTAGAGTCAAAGCAAGAAGGGGAGAAGCTGAAAACAGGATGTCCTACTTTGTAGACAAACTGTAAGGGAATCTTCCAAAACAGTAGAAGATGGGGTTGGGGATTTAGCTCAGTGGTAGAGCACTTGCCTAGCAAGTGCAAGGCTCTGAGTTTGATCCCTAGCACCAACAGGCAGACAGACAGACAGACAGGAACGAGAGATCTGGCCAGGGGTGGTGGCACATACCTGCAATCCTAGCACTTGGGAGGCTAAGGCAGGATGGTTGCTGCAAGTTCAAGACCAGCCTGAACTACACAGTGAGACCCTGTCTCAAAACTAAGTAAGTAGGGGTTGGGGATTTAGCTCAGTGGTAGAGCACTTGCCTGACAAGCACAAGGGCCTGAGTTCGATCCCCAGCATCCTCCCCAAAATAAAAAATAAATAAATAAAATAAAAATAAGAGATCTGGCTGTATTGAGCATGTAGCTCAGTAGTAGACTGCTTTCCTAGCAATGCATAAGGTCCTAGGTTCAAACCCCAGCATTACTACTACTACCAATAATAAATAGATAAAAAAGAGAGATCTAGAGGCTGCAGGTATAGTTTAAAGCTCTTTTTTTTTTGGCTGTACAAGGAATTAAAATCAGGACATTTACACTAGCTATATTCCCAGCCCTTTTTCATTATTTATTTTGAGACAAGGTCTCACTAAATCACTAAGTTGCCCAAACTGGACTTGAAACTTTTGATCTTTTCGTTTCCTAGAGTTCTGGGTCTCAAGTGCAAGCTCAGCAAGGCCTTATCACAGAATAAAAAGATTAAAAAAAAAAAGGGGGGGTGGGGCTATAGCTCAGTGCAAAGGCCCTGGGTTCAATACCCAATACCACCATAAAAGAAAAAAAAAAGGGAATCAACTCCAACAATTTTCAATGACACCAACAGAGTCTAAAAAGCTTAAGAGAAAGTAAATAAATAAATAAATAATAAAATAAAATAAAAAATTTTTAAAAGGCTTAACAGATTCAAGTCTGCCAAGCATAGTGGCACAGGCTGTCATACTAGTTACTGTGGAGGCAAAGGCAAAAGGATCACAAGTTTGAATCCTAGCTAGGCAACCCTGTCTCAAAAAAAAAAGCCGAGTACATAGCTGGGGGTGCAGAGGGAGGGGTCTGAGATGGGGGGAGGGGAGAGAAGAAAAGAAGGGAGAGGGTGGGAGAAGAAGGAAGAGGAAGACAAAGAGAAAGAGAGAGAAAAAAAAAGAAGAAAAAAGCAAAGCAGGGGTTGAGGATTTAGCTCAAGTGGCAGAGCACTTCCCCAGCAAGCACAAGGCCCCGAGTTCAATCTCCAGCACCGAAAAAAAAAAAAAAAAAAGGCAAAGCAAACCAAGCAAGCCAGGTGTGGTACATGCCTGTAATACCAGCACTCAGGACGCTGAGGCTGGCAGTGTGAAGGAAGGAAGGAAGGAAGGAAGGAAAGACAGAGAGAAAGAGAGAGAAAGAAAGGGAGAAAGAAAGAAAGAAAAGAAAGACACAAGGCCCTGACTTCGATCCCCAGCACCAAAAAAAAAAAAGAAAGAAACAAAGAAAAAAGACTCAAGTGTACTCATGGCTTAGCAGTGAAAAAAATACAAAAAATTTTTGAGGGGCTGGGGATTTAGCTCAGTGGTACAGCACTTGCCTAGCAAGTACACGGCCTTGAGTTCAATGCCCAGCACCCTAGGAAAAAAAAAAAGTAGGAAAATATGTTAAAGTCTCCATCAACACATATACACAATTCTTCCTGGGAAAACAACATTGGGGGAAGTGTCCCTTATTAAAAAAAAAAAATTGTTTTTAATTTTTTTGGACAGGACCTTCTTACGCAATCCAAGGTGGCCTTGATTTTTTTTGTTTGTTTGTTCAAGGTCTAGGCTGACCTTGAACTCACAGTGATTTTCCTGCCTCAGCCTTCTGAGTGCTGGGATTACAGGTATGGGCAACCACATGCAGTTTAAATGCATCTTTAATAAGAAACTAGTATTTTTCCTGTTGACTTATTTCTTTGCATCCTTAGTCACAGAGAGCTGAGAGGGATGTAATCAAGACTTTGAGAGGTAGTGAAAAGACAGAAATAGATACTGAACACTTCTCTAAGAAAGCATTCACTTCTCACCAGGAGCACTGTGACTTCACACTTATCTTCCCTCTGGTCAGCTGTCAAATTTCACCCTGGCCACTTGGCTTCTCACATTTACTCTCACTTCTCAATTTATTGTATTAGAATCATCTTTTTAAAGTCACTATATTTTAGGAGTTCAAACTTAAGTATTAGACTCATGTCTCTTCTGAAAACCTTCCAAGTTTTCTGCCCTGCTCTGCTGCATTATACAGTGTTACTCTGCCAAAGTCCTAGCTCATTTCCTCTTCTAGCTTATCCTGATATGGTGGCATATATCAATAATGCCCTCTCCCTTCTCATCTTCAGACTTTAATTTCGACTGGGATGGCTATCTTACTTGTTCAACTGTGAGGATGTGTCATGCAAGTTCAATGCAAGATAAATTTACTGACAATATTTGTACTTAGCCCTCATCTGAGTCTTCTAACAAGGTATATTTCCTCCATAGTTGATCATTTATTCTACCTCAACAATTCTAAGACATCAGGGCTGGAGATTTAGCTCAGAGGTTAGAGTGCTTGCCTAGCAAGCGCAAGGACCTAAATTTGATCCCCAGCACCAAAACAAACAAACAATTCTAAGACATCAATGGTTTTTGTTCTTTTTTCACATTTTAACATCTCTGGCTGGGGCTGGGGATTGAGCTCAATGGTTAAAGTGCTTGCCTAGCAAGTGCAAGACCCTGAGTTCCAGCCCCAACACACAGACACACAAAAAAAACCGGTGCCGGGCATGGTGGTGCACATCCGTAATCCTAGCACTTGGGAGGCTGAGACAGGAAGATCGCTATTGAGTTCCAGGCCAGCCTGGGCTACACAGGGAGTGCAAGGCAACCTGAACTACAAAGCAAGACCTCGTCTCAGAAAACAAAACAAAACAAAACAAAATCTATGAAACTAGGATACATTTTACAACTGATGGCATGTCAGCATAATACAGGACATTTCTTCATTCTTAGTGATATGTAAAGTATGTGACTAGGGCAAGGGGTATACAGTCATTGGTAGAGCCCCTGCCTACCGTGGGCAAAGTCCTAGGTCTGACTGCAAAAAAAAAAAAAAAGTGAATTTTACAATAATTAGCACTACAGAACTGATGAAAAAAGGTATTCTACTATAATTACTTTTCATATTTCTGCTTCTACTATCAGACTGAACGGCTGTAAAGCAGGGGCCGTGTCATCACTTTGACTAGCATAGATTTTGGCACAAATGAAAGTGTATATTCAAAAAACATTAGTAATAGGGCTGGGGATTTAGCTCAGTGGTTAGAGTGTTTGCCTTGCAAGCACAAGGCCCTGAGTTTGATCCCCAGCACCAAAACAAAACAAGACAAAACAAACAAACAAAAAATTAGTAATAAAGTTTACTTAGCATTTATCAAGTATCATAATACTGTTCTAAACACTTAATGAAAATTAACACATTTAATCTTCACAACAATTCCATGAAGTCCAACTACTTTCTACATTCATGGATGAGGAAACTGAGGCTCAGGTACTTGACATAAATTCATTCAAAAACAAAGTAAAGTTGCATAAGATCTGAAACAATGTTTGCTCAGTACAATTCATAATTGGTTATCTTTTCCTTTCATTCAGCAACTATTAATCAGCAATTCCTGTGGGCTAATTAAGTACTGTGTTACATACTGGTAAGCAAACTGTGGACCTAGGGGAGGCTATTCTGAACCACTGGTTTTTTTGTTTGCAGTACTGTACTGGGGATTGAACTCAGAACCTTCACACTGAGCTACATCTCCCACTGCCCCCTCTTTTTTGTTTGAGACAGTCTCATTAAGTCAACAAGTTGCCCAGGTTAGGCTCAGACTTTTGATTTTCCTGTGTCTGCTTCTCAGAGTGCTAGGATTACAGGTATTCACCACCATGTCCTGCTATTCCTTTCCTTTTTAACATCTTCCCGTATGTTCTTCCTTTAACACTGTTAGCACTACACCTGGAATCAACAAAAAACAACAACAAAATCCTTTGTGTTTTATTACTGATTAGCTGCTGTGAAATTTAGAGACTTCAGTTAGGATGAGTTGAGAGTAAAAAGGACTTAAGCAGCAAAAGATTCTGGGAACTAGGGATTTAGCTCGGTGGTTAGAGCACTTGCCTTGCAAGCGCAAAGGCCCTGAGTTTGATCCCTGGCATTAAAAAAAAAAAAAAAAAATCAGATTCTGTTTTCAAGCTAATGTACTCACTAAAAAAAAAATGGCATAAGCACCATAATTTTTTATTTAAATAGAGAGTTTTTCAAAGTTTTCCCAGAGGCATCAGATGCTTTTTTAAGAAAAATGAGTCACTTTATTCGAATAAAAATGTGTTAATAACCTTATTTCTTTTATGTTAGCCCTTACTATATTAGGAATTCACCAGACCTTACATTCTCATAGCTCATTTCCTACTTCACACAGACTGCTTTACACAATAGGCATTCAGGCACTAGGCCACCTCCTTTCTCTCTCCTAGTGAAAGAAGTCCTCATTTGGTAACTGTCACCTACTATATAACCATTAACAATGTGGGCTGGGGATTTAGCTCAGTAGTAGAGTGCTTGCCTTGGAAGCACAAGGCCCTGAGTCCGATCCCCAGCACTGCCCCCGCCCCCAAAAATTAACAACACTGGGCATAACAGTGCACACCTGTAAACCCAGCACTCAGGAGGTGGAGGCACCAGGATCACACATGAGCTCCAGGCCAGCCTGGGTCACACAGTAAGTTCAAGGCCAGCCTGAGGTACACAGTGAGATCCTCTCTAAAAGCAAACAAACAAATGAAAACAGTAACAACAGCAGGGCCTGTAATCCCAGCTAGTGTTGGGAACCTGAGGCAGGAATAGTGCAAACTCGTACCCTGTCTGGACAATTTAGCAAGGCTGTCTCAAAAGAAAATGAAAAGGAGGGCCGGGGATTTAGCTCAGTGGTTATAGTGATTGCCTTGCAAGCATGAGGCCCTGAGTTCAATCCCCGGTACCACAAAAAAAAAAAGAAAATGAAAAGGAGCAGGCAGTGGCACACACTTGTAACCTGGCACTTTAGGAGGCTGAGGAAGGAGGACGGCCAGTTCAAGTCCTGCCTGTGCAACTTACTGAGACTCTGTCTCAAAATAAAATATAGACTTTTGGGGGGGAGGGGGGTGCTGGGGATCGAACTCAGGACCTTGCACTTGCTAGGCAAGGGCTCTACCACTGAGCTAAATCCCTAAACCTTCCAAACAAAATATAAAAGGGAGCCCAGTATGGTAGCACACTGAGAGGCTGACAGCAGAAAGATCTCAAATTTGAGTCCAGCCTGGGCAACTGAGCAAGATCATGTCTCAAAAATAAATAAATAAAAAACAGCTGGGTTCAGGGGCTGGGGATTTAGCTCAGTGGTTACAGTGCTTGCCTTGCAAGCACGAGGCCCTGAGTTCGAGCCCCAGCACACACACAAAAAAAGAATAGAAGACAAGAAGTTCTCATCAAAAAAAAAAAAAAAAGAAAGAAGTTCTCATCCATCACAACTGAACAAATCTTCATTATTTTACCATATAAATGACATTTACGGATCTGTCTGAACAGATGGAAATCTTTTTTTTTTTTTCCTTTTTGGTTTTTTTGAGACAGGGTCTCGCTATGTAGTTCAGGTTGGCCTCAAGCTCACTGTGTAACCCAGGCTGGCCTCAAATTCACAGCAATCTTCCTGCCTCTGCCTCCTGAGTGCTGGGAACTGACAGAAATTTCTGAGAGAAAAATGTATAATGAAATTAAAAATAAATATTCAATTATTAAAAATAAGCTGCTGGCTCAGCTGCAACATTTTCTAACTCTATTTCAACATCCTCTACCTCTATTTCTTCTACCATGTGGTAAAAACAGAATTAATTTGTATTCTGTAATGACTTATGGTCAAAATACATTACACACATTGAAACCCCCCAAAAAATGTGAAACTAGGGGTGGGGGTAAGAGGGGGAATGAGTAAAGTATGTTATGTTCATAGGGGCTGGGGATTTAGCTCAAGTGGTACAGCACCTGCCTAGCAAGCGCAAGGCCCTGAGTTCAATCCCCAGCACCCAAAAATAAATAAATAAAGTATATTATGTTCATATGGAAATCTACCAAAATGAAACCCATTAATCTGTAGAATCAATATGCACTGATAAAAAATGTGGAGCCAGGCATGGTGACACACACCTGTAATACCAGCACTCGACAGGTAGAGGCAGGAGGATCCCTGTGAGTTCAAGGCCAGCGTGGGCTAAAGAGTGAACACAAGGCCAGCCTGAACTACACAGCGAGACCCTGTCTCAAAAAACAAAAATAATAATAATGTGGGGCTGGGGATTTAGCTCAGTGGTTAAAGTGCTTGCCTCGCAAGCAGAAGGCCCTGAGTTTGATCCCTAGCACTAAAAAAATAAAAAATAAAAAATGTGGGGAAGGGGGAAAATACAGAAATACCTCAGTTCATGAACACTTCTGTTAACAAACAATTCGGTTCTCAAACAAAAGCATTCGACAAAATTTTGCTTCTGTTCACAAACTGCACACCAGGTAACAAACACAATCACAGCCATCTTCCCCACACAAACACACATGTGGCCATTTTCCCCAAAGTCATAAAACAAGTTTGTGAACCAAGGCACCACTATAAATATAAATTTATAAATACAAAAAGGGCCAGGAATGGTAGCACACGCCTGTAATCCCAGCACTCGGGAGGCTGAGGCGGGAGGATCACCAAAAGTTCGACACCTGCCTAGGCTACCTAGTAAGTTCAAGGTCAGCCGGCACTATCAAGTGAGATCCTGTTTCAAAAAAAAAATTATACATTACTGTGTATTTCCAAGAAAGAGAAGTCAAACACGTTTTATCAGAGAAGTTAAAAACAACTAGAGTTCATTTCCTCCCCTCCTATAAAATAATTTAGTCCTCTTATCTGTGAATCTTCAAGGATTTGTACAGCCACTCCCTACTTTTACTCAGCTAAAAGACAAATTCGCTGGGGATTTAGCTCAGTGGTTAAAGTGCAAGCACAAGGGCCCGAATTCGATCCTCAGCACCAAAAAAAAAAAAAAAAAGACAAATTCTTCACCCATTTCCAAAAGACCTCACCATTTTAACTCTCAATCCTCAGAGCCAGCAGAGCTGAAGTACTATATCTCTTTTTGTCCTTTTGAAAGGAGTTTGTACCTTTCAAAAGCTATGGCTAGAAAGCTATTTTCTCTCTCTGGAAGCACACAGTACAACTCTGTCCTTTGCTCTATCTACCCTAAACAAACAACAAAGGTTCAAGAATGCTCCTTCAACCTTTCAAAGAAACCAGCCACTTCTTTGACTCTTGTACATTTGCCTTTTTCACTCTACCAGAGAGGTTTAACAGATAGGCAGAAAAAATAGCTGAATAGCTGCTGCAGACTCTGTTGGGGGGAAAAAAAAAAAGCTTTTTACAATTTAAAAATAATGGTATGTGCTGGGAATTTAGCTCAGTGGTTAGAGTGTTTGCCTCGCAAGCATGAGGCCCTGAGTTTGATTCCCGGTACCAAAAAAAAAAATGGTCTTGGGGTTGGGGATTTAGCTCAGTGATACAGCACTTGCCATAGCAAGCACAAGGCCCTGAGTTTGATCCCCAGCACCAAAAAAAAAAAAATCTCTTCTGTGTTATCTGAAGAAAAAAAAAAAAAATGCTGCCAGATGTGGTGGTACACCTCTGTAATCCTCAGCACTCGGGAGGCAGAGGCAGGAGGATTGACATCAGTTCAAGGCCAGTCTGAACTACATAGTGAGACCCTGTCTTAACAAAAATAAAAAATAAAAAATAAATAAAAATAATGGGCTGAGCTGGGGATGAGCCCTTATGTAAGGCATCAGCTGCGCAAAACAAAGAACAAGAGAAAGAAAATCAGGGGTTGGGGATTTAGCTCAGGGGTAGATTGCTCACCTCGCAAGTGCAAGGCTCTGAGTTTAATCTCCAGCACCCAAAAAAGAAAAATCAGGGCTGGGGATTTAGCTCAGAGGTTAAAGTGCTTGCCTTGCAAGCACAAGGACCCGAGTTCGATCCCTAGCACCAAAAAAAGGAAAAATCAAGCCATCTATAGTAGTATAGACCTGCAATCCCAGACTCTAGAGGCTGAGGCAAGGAGGACTACAAGTTCAAGATCGGCCTAGATAACATAGTGAGACCCTGACCCCCCAAAAAAAGGGCTAGGGATGTAGCTGAGCACTCCCTGGCCTCAGTCTGCAGTACCACACAAAAGAAAAAAGAAAATCAGCTAGCAGTATAGCTCAGTGGCACACCATGAGGTTCTGGGCCTGATACCCAGCCCTGCAAAAAAAAATAAAAAAATAAAAGTAAAGAAGGAAGGAAAGAAATTGTATTTATGGCTGGAGATTTAGCTCAGTGGTTAGAATGCTTGCCTTGCAAGCACAAGGCCCTGAGTTCGATCCCTGGCACATTAAAAAAAAAAAAGAAATTGTATTTATATTTGACACCCCTCACTGGGCAGCTGGGCTTCTCTCCTAAATTGAATCAAACGAGTTTTCTCAAATCATAATAAAGTACATTATCATCAACTGTTACAAGGAAATCTGAAGTTCAGAAAGCATTTAATGGATGCAGCCACGAATGGTGGCACATGCCTGTAATTCCAGTACTCTGGAGGCTGAGTCAGGAGGACTGCTGCAAGTTCGAGGCCATCCTGGGCTACATGGTGAGTTCGTTCAAGGCCAGCCTGCCCTACAAAACAAGATTCTGTTTCAAAAAAAAAAGGGTTGGGGGGAGTTTGGGGATTTAGCTCAGCTCAGTGGTAGAATGCACGCCTAGCAAGTGCAAGTCCCTGAGTTCAATCCCCAGCACTCAAAAGAAAAAAAAAAAAAAAAAAAACACATTTAATGGACTGGTCTTCCATTCTTTATTTCCTTCCTCTTGGGTGAGGCATACAGTTTGTAAAAATCCCAGTGTATGGTATTTTCCCTATACAAGTCTGAAGGCTAATTTGTCACATCATGGGAGAAACTGGTATTTCCACAGATGATCTGCTGTGCCTGCATAGATGGTACATATTTGTCTAATAAGATTTCACAAACAATATTCTTTGCCTTAGCAGACAAATCAGTCATCTCATTAATGAGGTAAGGCTTAAAATCCATTAGCATCCTCACTTTACTTACAACTCACAATTTTCATGTACAATCTCAACCACATGCGTGATGCATGCAGTAGCGCATTTGAGCCACATTTTCCAGAGTTCCAGAGGTTCAAGAGATTAAGTGAGCCCTGCCCAAGGTTATCAATCGGGTTTATCAGTGTCCGACTTCAAACCCCTAATTCTTTGCCCTAGAACTCTCAGCTTTAAACAGAGAGCTCCCGACTCCCACCCTCTATCCAGGGCAGCCTATTACTCCAGATGACCGGCTCTTTTCTACCTGGTTCAGAGTTGGTTTCTTTAGCTCCAGCAGGGCTTTCATCCTCCACTACCCTCCCCCCCTCGACCATTCTCTGAAAGAAGCGGAAAGGGAGAGGCGACCAAAAGCTCCTGGGGGAAGGGATGATGACAAACAAGGAGCGCAGGACACTGGCCCTGCCGTGGACTCCTTCTCTGCTCACAAACAACTCCTTCCCTCTGACAAGCTGTCCAGCTCTGGGACGGGATTCACGGTCACCCATGCCCCAAATTCTACATCATCACCCCAAACTGTCCCTCCCCCACGCCCCTCTGTCACCCACAGGCAAAGCCCACCCCCCAAGTCGCAGTATCCTTCTGCTAGACCACCTCTCCTAAGACCCCACTATCCACTTCCCTTCCACCACCACTCACTGTCGGTGACTGGGCCCGGCCCTCATGGCTGCTTGGTTGCCGCCTGCCGCCACCACCGCCGCTCCACGCCCCGGACCCTCAGTCACTGCCGTTGCCGTCGGGACTCGCCAGCAGCCTCTTCTGCGCCTGCGCGGCCGGGAGCGCTAGGGCCCTCGCAGGCATCCTGCGCCTGCGCAGCCAGAGCCAGGGCGTCTTTCTCAGTGCCTGATGGCCTAGACTGCTGGGTGTCAGGTGGACATGGCCGCTGGCCGGCCTTGAGTACTTATTAGGCTTAGAGAATTGGCGGCTGCCTCCGGGCTTTAGGCCCCTGGAGTACCTTGCTAGGATACTAAACTCGGATTGCGTTTTCATTCGGGGCCATAAATTTAATGGCACCTACAGCAATACAGATCGTGCTTGCACTTATAGTCCTGAACTCAGGTGCTCTCAGGGGCCCACTGACAATAAATTTGGGTTTCTTTCAGAGACGATCGCATCTAAAAATGCATTGAGGATGATTATGGAAAAGACAAGTTTGACATTCCAGAATACGCTCCTGGACAGGAGTTACTTAGAAGATCAGGGGATTTAGCTCAGTGGCTAGAGTGCTTGCTTCGTAAGCACAAGGCCCTGAGTTCGATCCCCAGCACACACAAAAAAAGAAGCTCCGAAGGACTTCGTCTCCGAGGTGATCTCACCTAGTGTCCTCACCTGGGACACTGCTAAATTCAATCTATTTATAAAGTGTAGGCTATTTATTGGACATGTTCTAAGCACTCCATACTGCCATCAAGGAATTTGCAGGCGAACAATCCCCTACTTTCCAGTTCTCACTGTGGAACCTGGAACTTCTGCAAACTCGTAAATACAAATTAATGAGATGAAACTATCAGACTTCAGACCACTGTCTTGCTCTGGCGTAGCCTAACAAGAGAGTAGGTTCAATTAAGTCCTGGGAATTCAACAGTATAGACTTGAAAATGGCTACAAAGCAAAAACTCTTTCAAACTAACCAACCAAAAACTCCTCCTCACCATGACTCTCCCACCTCCTCACCTCCGGCCCTCACTGTCTTCTACAAAATTTGGACAGACCGGGTTGAGGATTTAGTTCAGTGGTTAGAGTGCTTGCCCAGCAAGCACAAGGCCCTGAGTTCGATCCCCAGCACCAAACAAAAAAAAGAGAATATGCTGTATCGTAAAAGTTGAGAATACTGAAAATAGAATGTCACAGAGATGTGAGAGGCAACAGAGCCTCATTGTCACTAACGTTACTTATTCTTCCTTTTTGTTTTGTTTTGTTTGGAGACAGAGTCTCCTTATGTAGCCCAGGCTGGCCTCGAACTCACATCGATCCTCCTGACGCAGCCTCCTGAGCACTGGTATAATAGGCATGTGCCACCATAACTGGTTTATTTGTTCTGTAGAAGGAACCAGGACGACAACACATATAATTGCCTCTAAAGGGATTCTTAGGTCATGGGATTCTAAGAACCTAGGATTTCTCTCTGCCTTCTTCTGAGAGAAACACTGAAGAACCTGAAGACTTTCTTCTTATCAGATGCTTGTTTTTGGTTTTGGTTTTTTGAGACAGGGTCTGGCTATGCTATGTAGCCCAGGCTGGCCTCAAACTCAAGGCAATCCTCCTGCTTCAGCCTCTCAAGTCCTGGGATCACAAGTGTGTGCCACCACGCCCAACTCAACTTTTAAATACAGAGCTATGTACTGCTGTTGAGAAACAGTGGATAAAAAAAAAAAAAAGAAATAGTGGACAAATTAGTATCTAATCTAGTCCCTAGAAAAACAAATCTAGCCAAGCATGGTGGTGCAAGCCTGTAATCCCAGCACTCTGGGAGGCTGAGGCACAAGGAGGGCAAATTCAAGCCCATCCTGAGCAATTTAGCAACTTTGTCTCTAAGTAAAAAATAAAAGGCCAGGCATGGTGTTACACCCCTGTAGTACCAGCATTCAGGAAGCTGAGGAAGGAGGTTTGCCATGAGCTGGAGGCCAGCATGGGCTACATAGTTTAAATCCAGCCTAAACTACAGAAGGAGGCCCTGTTTCAAAAAACCAAAAAAAAAAAAAGTTTTTTTTAAAGGGCTGGGGAGGTGTTGGGGTTTTAGCTCAGTGGTAGAACACTTGCCTAGCAAGTGAAAAGCCCTGAATTCAATCCCCAGCACCCAAAAAAGGGAGGGGGATTGGGGATATACTTCAGTATGAAGGCCCTGGGTTCAATGCCCAGTATCACAAAAAAAAAGAAAGAAAAGAAAAAAAATCTATACAAAGCTACATGGGAAACTGAAGCAGGAGGATCACAATTTGGAAGCCTGGGAAATTTAGCAAGACCCTGTATCAAAATAAGAAATAGGGGCTGGAGATTTAGCTCAGTGGTTAAAGTGCTTGCCTTGCAAGCACAAGGACCTGAGTTCGATCCCCAGCATCAAAAACAACAACAACAACAACAAAAAAAAAAAAAAAAAAAAAAAAAAAAATAGCTGGGGATTTAGCTCAGTGGTTAGAGTGCTTGCCTTCCAAGCACAAGGCCCAGAGTTCGATCCCTGGCACCAAAAAAAAAAAAGAAATATAAAGGCCTAGTGCCAGGCATAGTGGTACACATCTGTAATTCTAGCACTCAGAAGACTGAGGCAGGAGGACCATGAAATTGAGGGTAGCCTGGGCTACATTGTCAATTCAAGGCCAGTCTGAACTATACAGTGAGACACTGTGTTAGAGAGAGAGAGAGAGATCACGAAAACTGGGGATATAGCTCAATGATACAGCATCTCTGTGTTCAATTTCCAGTATCACAAAGAAAATTACAGCTGACATATGGTTCACATGTCTGTAATCCCAGCAATTGGGAGGCTGAGGCATGAAGATTGCCACGAGTTGGAGGCCAGTCTGGGCTGCATAGTGAGTTCGAGGCCAGCCTGAACTATACAGCAAGGCCCTGTCTCAAAAAAGAAACAAACAGCTGGGTGTGGTGTACACACCTGTAATCCCAGCATTTTGGGAAGCTGAGGCAGGAGGATTGCTGTGAGTTCACGGCTAGCCTAAACTACATGGTGAGTTCAAGGCCAGCCTGGACTACATATGAAGGCCTTGTTTCAAAACAAACAAACAAACAAAAAATTATGGCTGACAGAAAAGGGCGATAGGCAGTAAGCAGGACATCCTATAGGTAGGCCCCAGGATCGGTTCCAGAAGCTAGCTCCTGGCTTTGAAGAATTGGCATTAACTGCAAAAGCATTACCCTTCGGAAAGAGAATGAATTTGGCATCACAGAGGAAGTATAGAGCCAGGAAAGAGGAAGAATTAATATTGACACTGTTCTGATGAATGGCCTGAGCAGGTTTTGAAGTTTCTGGGAATTGTGCCTTCCTTCTGTCTGTCCTGTATTATCATTTTTTTTTCCCTGTCTATTGGGTCACTGCAACATGTGGTCTCCTGAGAAGGCCTGCTGGAGTCTATTAGATCACAGCACACTTTCCTAAATTAAACCATTCTGGGTCTCCTGAAAGATTTCCCTACTTAAATTTATTAATTTACTTATTTAGTCTGGTGGGGTTTTTTGTTTTGTTGTTTTTTTTTTTTTTGCTTTTGCTCATTGCTTTTTTGTTTTGTTTTTTGAGGTAGTTTAAGGCCAGTTTAAAATAGTTTAAACTGCCTCAAATTCAAGGTCCTACTACTTCAGCATCCCAAATCCTGAGATGGCAGGTGGGCACTACCACACCCAGCTTGCTACTTCAATTTCTTTTTTTTAATTTTTTAATTTTTTTTTTTGAGACAGAGTCTGGCCATATAGTTCAGGCTGGTCTTGAACTCACTGTGTAGTGTAGGCTGGCCTCAAACTCATGTGGCAATCTTCCTGCCTCAGCCCCTCCAGTGCTGAGATTACAGCCATGTGCCATCACAACTGGCTGTAGCAACTCTCTTAATTATACTAATAATCCTATGAGGGTACTATCATTATCCTTATTTCACAGATGGGTAAACTGAAGTAGAGAGAAGTTACTTGCCCGGGGTCACACAATAAATAATGGAGCCAAGAATCAAATCCAGGATTTCTGGTTTTATAATCTGTGTGTTCAACTGGGCATGGTGGTGCAAGTTTGTAATCCCGGCACTCTGAGAGGTTTGTTTGTTTGCTTGAAACAGGGTTTTGCTTTGTAGTTCAGGCTGACCTTGAACTCACTATGTACTTCAGCCTGGCATCAAACTCCCAGGGAGTTCCTGCCTCAACCTCCCGAGTGCTGGGATTACAGGCATATGCCGCCATGCCAGACCTACTCTGAGAGGCTGAGGAGGAGGATTGAAAGCTCAAGCCCAGCCTGGGCAATTTAGTAACTAGTGAGGCTCTGTCTCAAAATTTTTAAATGTATGGGGGTTGCTGGGGATCAAACTCAGTGCCTTTTGCTTGCTAGGCAAGTGCTCTACCACTTGAGCTACATCCCCAACTCCCTTGAAAATTTAAAAAGTGTTGGGGATGTAGCTCAATGTGAAGGCCCTGCTGGGTGTGGTAGCATACACCTGTAATCTCAGTATTTGGGAGCCTGAGATAGGAGGATTGCCATGAGTTCAAAACCAGCCTGGACTACACAGTAAATTCAAAGCCAGCCTCACTACATGGCAAGACACTGTCTCAAAAAACAAAAACAAAAAATGAAAACAAAAACAAACAAACAAACAAAAGAAAAAGTGAAGGCCTTGGCTACAATTCCTAGTACTGAAGAAAAAACAAAACAAAAAAAACTACAAAGACAGGCTGGATTTCATATAATTCAAGTGTGTGAAACACTTTGTCAGAAAAAAAAAAAAAAAGACAGGCTGGGAATTTAGCTCAGTGGACAGAGTGCTTGCCTCACAGGCACGAGGCCCTGAGTTCGATCCACAGCACCAAAAAAAAAAAAAAAAAAAAAAAAAAAAAAAAACTACAAAGCCCTTCTGATTCTGCTTAAATCTCTGGACTCCATCTATTTCTTTTCACCACCTTCAGTGCACTATTTTAGTGAGAAAAATAATTGACACCTAGTCACAGAAGGACTTGGGGCCAGGCGAGATTGTTTTATTGTAGTTATTCATTTATTTATTAGTATGAAGGACTGAACCCAGGATCTTGCACATGCTAGACAAGCACTTTGCTACTGAGCTACATCGCCACTGCTTTTTCTTTTTTTTCTTTTTTTTTTTAGGGAGAGGGAGGGAGGGAGAAAGAGAGAGAGGGAGAGAGAGAGAAGGAGAGGGGAGAGAGAGCCATCCCCACTGCTTTTTAATTTTATTATTATTTATGTTGTGATATTGGGGATTGAACCCAGGGCCTTACCGCCAAGCTACATTTGCAACATTTTTTTTTCATTTTGTGACAGGGTTTCACTACATTGGTAAATTGCCCAGACAGACTGGGTTTAAAACTTGCAATCCTCCCACCTCAGCCTCCCAGAGGGCTGAGATGACAGTATGTCTTCTTGGCGATTTTACACTTATGTTATTAAACTCTTCATGTACTTAGCATTTAACCTGAAAATTCCCTTTATTCTAATTGCAGTTGTAATGGTTTTTCACTTAACTGTCCATCATAGAAGATTCGTTATTTTTCTGATTGCTTGCTGTCCCCTATATTTAGTAGCATCTTGTTCTCTGGGCATCCATATGCCCAAAGAACATCCAGAATACCATGTTCCAAAAAGGCTGTTCCTTCCACTAACAGAGCGAGCAGCCTGAAAGCTGGAGCCTGGAGCCATTTGCAAACCATTAGTACATTTGGTTTCCTGGGCTTTCAATTCTGTGTTATTCAATTTCTCTGGACACCAATCCTCCATTCCTACAATGGTAGCCTGGCCAGCTGTTTTTTTCCACCTCCAAAATTCTCCTCTCTTTGTCCTATATCATCAGTTTCTTTTCCCTGTCTACTGGGTCATTGCCATGAGCAAAAAAAAAAATGTTTTTATCTTTTTTTGTGGGGCAGAGAACTGAGACAGTGGCTATTTAGTCCAGGCTGGCCTTCAACTTGCAGTGTAGCCTAGGCTGGCCTTGAACTCACAATTCTCCTGCTTCAGTCTCCCAAGTGCTGAGATGAAAATATTCTTTCTTCTTCTTTCAACAGGGTCTCACTATGTAGTTCAGGCCATCCTTGAACTCACTGTGTAGCTCAGACTAGCCTTGAACTTGTGGCAATTGTACTGCCTCAGCCTCCTGAATGTTGGGATTACAGGCATGCATCACCACACTTGCAAAAATGTTCCTTTTTTTTTTTTTTTTTTTTGGTGCCAGGCATCAAACTCAGGGCCTTGTGCTTGGTAGGCAAGCGCTCTAACCACTGAGCTAAATAAATCCCCAGCCAAAAATGTTCTATCTTTTAAAGTGAAATCTCTTTTAATCCCACAAACTTCTGCACTTTTTTCTCCGAAAAAAGAAAAGTACTTTTTTTTACAGTACTAGGGATTGAATGCAGGGATTCTAGCATGTCAGGCAAGCACTATACCACTGAGTTACATCCCCAGACTTTCTTTAAGTTGTCCAGACTGGCTTCAAACTTGTGATCCTTCTACCTCAGCTTCCCAGGTAGCTAAGATTACAGGGATTACACTCCAGTTAGGCTTTCATACAAACCACCACTGTACTGAAACTTCCTGTCAGGTAAGATCACACTAATGTCTCATACACAGGCTATTCAGGACCCAGGATCCTGGGATGCAAGTCTCACGATGGACTTTTTTTTTTTTTTTTTTTTTGATACAGGGTCTCGCTATGTAGTTCAGGCTGACCTTGAACTCGCAAAGATCCTCCTGTCTCAGCATCACGAGTGCTGTGATTACAGGCGTGTGCCACCACTCCTGGTGCTCATCATGGACATTTCTATTTTGTTTACTGATGCATTCCCAGAATCTAGACAGGCTTGCATACAGTTACTTAATGAATCCTTATCTTTCCAATCCCCACAAGATTTATCTCTCAGTTTAAACTCTGTGACAGGTTTCAAAGGATGAAGAGGCCTCAAGGCCACAAAAGCCAAGGTAAATCAGTTTGAGTGGTGGGAGATCCTACGTGGCTAAGCAGCTTCTTTCTCCCTTTGCAAATCCTCTGATGTTTCGCCAGAAACGAATGGCCTCGGAGAAGAGATAGTTGCCGATGTTTACGGGAGGGATATCCGGGTCCAGCTGCTCAACCGTAATGCCGACCGAGAGACCGTTCCTCGCTTGAAGCTAGCATACAGCAAAGGCACAGGCTACAGAACGCTGCTGCCGAAACCTAGGCCGAGCCAAAGTTGGACTGGGAAAGAATTCTGGAGGACTGAGAATGGAAAACAAAAGAAAAGAAAAAAGGAAAACAAAAGAAAAACAAAAACACTCTTACGGGGAGAAGACGCAGAGAATCTGTTCCCACGCCTACACCCATTCTCTTCGTGAATGCAAATCTCGCTGGGTGAAGCCAGGCGCTAGGAGGACGCGTTCTGCCGCTTGGCCTCCCGGGAAATGTAGTGCTTTAGGAGCCAGAGCTAGAAGGACTGTCTACAAAATTTAAGAAAATACTTTGTGTCTGGGAGTCCCAAACGATTGTCATGCCAACACAGATTGTAAATACTACACATGGGTCTGGGAATTTAACTCAGTGGTTAGAGAGCTTGCCTAGCAAGTGCAAAGCCCTGAGATCGATCCTGGCACCAAAAACAAACAAACAAAAAAACCCCATACATACATACATACATACATACATACTACACGTTTCCCTTTCCTCAGCCTCCATCAGTCTCCCAAACTGTTCGTCTCCCTCTCCACCGCCGACATCCCTGGTATCTTTGTTCTATTTGGGCCGATCTAGCTCTCTTCTACTCGCTCATTTGTCCCGCACTCTGTCCAATCGTAGCTGTGCTCCCAGAGTGCCTTGCGGCTGTAATGGCTGCTCCTGGCCGGAATGGGGTTGGAGTTGTTCGGTCGTTGTTAGGGATCTGGCAGCTGGGCCCCCACACTGTGAGGGAATGGGAGGCACCTCTCCATTCACTCCTAGGCTGTCAGAAGAGATTCGTGTCCTGTGTCGTGGGCACCTCTTTCTCTGGTCCCCGCCTGGCCTCGGCCTCTCGCAGTTATGGCCAGGGCTCAGCCCTCGACCGCTTCCTCGGACTCCCCCTGGCTAACAGTTCGCCGACTCCTTGCGTCCCTGCGGTGTCCATGTACAGAGGTAAAGGGCTCCAATAGGTTTTCCTAGGACTGTCATGGTTTGGGCACTGAAAGCCCCTTGTCGGGGAAACTCAGTCTCTAGTGATATCATTTTGGCTTTTTTTTTTTTTCTTTCTTTCGTTTAGGTGCTGGAGATCGAACTCAGGGCCTTGAGCTTCTAGGCAAGCACTCCACCACTTGAGATAAATCTTCAACTCCCTTTGGCTCTGTTTTATAGAAAATGAATTTGAGACCGGGCGTGGTGGTGCACTCGCGTAATCCCAGTACTTGGGAAGCTGAGGCAGTAGGATTGCTGCGAAGTCGAGGCCAGCCTAAACTACATAGCGAGACCCTGTCTCAAAAAACGAACAAACAGGGGTGGGGATTTAGCTCAGTGGTTACAGTGCTTGTCTCGAAAGCACAATGCCCTGAGTTCGATCCCTAGCACCAAACAAACAAACAAACAAACAAAAAACCATGAGGCTGAGGAGCAGTGAACCAGAAACACAAAAGAGCGTGAGTCCCCATCTGACAAGCAAACTGTATCCAATAAATACGTTTTGAGCCTGATTGTTGAGACGCTGAGCTACGCCTGGGAAATGGCACACTTCTTCGAGTAGCATAGACTAGAGTCTGATAGGCTGGACACATTAAACCATTAACTGCAATATGATGTCATAAGGAAAGAAAGAGAAAGTTTGCAGACTTCATAGTATTGTTAGACTGAGATAGAGTTGGAAAAATGTCCTGCTTTATTTAGTCTCACCATACTGTGGTGTTGTTTTTTTTTCCCTAGTTTCCTTTCTTTTTGTTTGTTTTGTTTTTTGAGACAAAGTTTTACTATCTAGTTTAGGCTGTTCTTTTTTTTTGGTGTTGGGGATCGAACTCAGGGCCTTGTGCTTTCGAGGCAAGCACTCTAACTACTGACGTAAATCTCCAGCTGTGTTTTGTTTTGTTTTGTTTTGTTTTTTGGTGCTGGGGATCGAACTCAGGGCCTTGTGCTTACTAGGCAGGCACTCTGACCACTAAGATAAATCCCCAGCCCTTCATACTATGTTTTAATGTTTGTTTTTTATTATGGTCTGTATGTTACCCAGGCTAGTCTTTTTTTTTTTTTTTTTTAAATGCTGGGGATGGTAAGCACTCTTAACCACTGAGCCAAATCCCCAGCCCTCAGGCTAATCTTGAACTCCTGGGCTCAAGTGATCCTCTTCTCTCAACCGGCTGAGTAGCTGGGATTATAGGAGTGCCACAGTGCACCCAGCTAGTTTAGCTGCGCTTTAACAATTATGCAAAAACCAAGTCACATCATGTACAGGTACAAAATAACCATGATGAATGTGATCGTTATGTATACAATGTACCAATAGATGTTGGTAAAAAATAAAAGAAAAACAAAACTAATGTGCATACATTTCCCAGGCACAAATACACAGTGCAATTCTGTGTAGTAATTAAGCATCTGTTAATTGCTGAGCATTATCTCCAGTGGTTTCACACAATTGTCAGTTGTCAAAAGAAAGTTGGGGGGCTGGGGATTTAGCTCAGTGGTTAGAGTGCTTGCCTAGCAAGCATAAGACCCTGAGTTTGATCCCCAGCACCAAAAAAAAAAAAAAAAGAAAGAAAGAAAGTTGTAAGTAGTTCAACTCTGTCTTCTGGGGGTGGTGCTGGGGATTGAACTCAGGGCCTTGCACTTGCTAGGCAAGCATTCTACTTAACTAAATCCCCAATCCCATCTTTTTTTTTTTTTTTTTTTTTTTTTTTTAAAGACAAGGTCTTGCTATGTAGTTCAGGCTGGCCTTGAACTCACTATGTAGCCCAAGTTGGCCTCGAATTTATGACAGTCTTTCTGCCTTAGTCCCCTGAGTGCTGGGATTACAAGGCATGCACGACCACACTGGGCATCAATTCCATTTTACATGTGAGAAAACTAAAGGGCTTGGGAGGCTAGAAAACTTGAGAAAATCAGATAAAGGCTAAACCAAATCTCAAGAGTCAGGTTTAGGTGGCTTCGGGCCTAGCGCACTAATTTTGTATCTTTATTTCCTTCGTGGGCACTGTGATTAACGACCTGACATGGAGTCCTGATTCCACTGTGTCTCACTCCTCTCCCCACCCAAACACAGATGAGCAAGATCTCCTGTTGGCCCGTCCCCCTGACATGCCTGAGAATCCCCGGATTCTACGAGTTGCCCTCCTGGGAGCCCCAAATGCAGGGAAATCAACACTCTCCAACCAGCTGCTGGGCCGGAAAGTATGTTGCACTTTGACACCCCTCTATACTCTTTTAATCTCTTATTTCTTCCTTTGCCTCTATGGATGGTCCTGGAGGGAATCTGGGATCTCACTAGGACTTCTTTGTACCTGGCAGGTGTTCCCTGTCTCCAAGAAGGTACATACCACTCGCTGCCAAGCTCTGGGGGTGATCACAGAGAAGGAGACCCAGGTGGTAGGTACCTGCAAAGGCGGTTCTGCAAACAGGATGAGAGTAGAGCTAAGCAAGTCTCCTTTAGCATTAGGAGTAAAGAAAATGATGCAGATTAACTTTTCTTTTTTGGGGTGGGGAGTGGGGCTGGGGATCGAATTTAGGGCCTTGCACTTGCTAGGTAAGCATTACCACTGAGCTAAATCCTCAACCCCCTTTTTTAGTTTTTTGATACAGAGTCTTGCTATCTAGCTCAAGCCATCTTTGCACTCATTATGTAGTCCAGGCTGGCCTTGAACTCATGATCCACCTGCCTCAGGCTCCCAAGTGCTGAGATTACAGGGGTGTGCCACAATGCCCATCACAGATTAACTTTTCTGAGGGAAGACTCAGATCTCCTATTCCTTAAGGCCCAGTGCTACTTTCCCCCCATGCCATCTAGTGTGAAAGTATCATTACCTCTTTACAGCTTCCTAATCTTTTATTTATTCGTAGTCATCTGCCTCTGGAATTCCATCTAGAATTAAAACAATGCTAAAGGACAAAAATGTAAAGCCAGTAACAGCTTGGCCAAGAAGGGAGGTACAATGGGGGAATGCCCTGTAATTCCAGCACTAGGGGAAACTGAGGCAAGAGAAACACAAATTTGAGTCCTGCTTGGCATGGTGGCACTTGCCTGTAATCCCAGCATTCGAGAGGCTGAGGCAGAGACATCACTGGTGAGTTTGAGGCCAGCCTGGGCTACATAGTGAGACCCTATCTCCAAAAAAGTTAAAAAATGAATCCTACCTGGGCAATTTAGCAAGATTCTTCATAAATAAAGAAGGTTGGCAGGTGGAGAAAGAAAGAAAGAAAGAAGGGTAAGTAAGTCCAGGAGCCAGGCATCATGGTGGTGGATGCCAGTAACTCTAGCACTCTGAGAGGCTAAGGCAGGAAGATCACAGGTTCAAGCTTAGCCTAGGCAGTTTAGTGACTCTGAGAGACCCCCGTGTCCAAAAAGAAAAAAAAAAAAAGAGGACTGGGGGTGTACCTCAGTGTTAAGAGTACCCTTGTGTTTGACCTCCAGTACAGCCAAAAAAAAAAAAGGGAGTGCAAGCTATTGACATCACAGAGGGCCTCTCACTCCCTAGTCATAACCTTTTTTTTCCTTTTTTTTTTTTCTAATGTCATTTTTTTTCTTACCTGATGCTAGATTCTCCTTGACACACCTGGCATCATCAGTCCTGTTAAACGGAAAAGGTAATGGCTGTGGAAACAGGTAGAGTGGGAAAGATACTGAAGAAGAGGTGGGGAGATTCCACACAGGGGCCAGAAAACTCCTTACCACACCCACCCAGGTGTGGTGGTGCACACCTGTAATTCCAGCACTCGGGAGGCTGAAGCAGGAAGATTGCCAGGAGTTTGAGGCCAGCCTGGGCTACAAAGCAAGACCCTGTCTCAAAAAAAAAAATCAAACAAATTTAAAAAAGAATGTATCAATCATAAGACCCTTTATGACTGAAACATGTCTGTCTCTCAGGCACCATCTGGAGCTCTCCTTGTTGGAAGATCCATGGAAGAGCATGGAATCTGCTGATCTTGGTTAGACTCAGAATGGGAATCTGAAGTCCAATTTATAGGGGGGGTTATGGCCTTTCATTCCTGAGGCAGAGGAAGAATGGTCATATCCTTTGATTTCCTGCCTGCCCTACCATCTTTCAGTTATAGTTCTTGTGGATGTCTCAGACAAGTGGACTCGGAACCAGATCAGCCCACAGGTGCTCCAGTGCTTGACCCGGTTCTCCCAGGTCCCTAGCATTCTTGTTTTGAACAAGGTAAGCACTGCTCACCCGAGGAAGGGGTCTGTTTCCCTCCAAGGTCCCCATCTCCCTGACCACCCACTTTGCCCATTCCCATGCCCAGGTGGATTGCCTGAAGCAGAAGGCGGTTCTCCTGGAGCTCACAGCAGCCCTCACTGAAGGTGTGGTCAATGGCAAGAAGCTTAATATGAAACAGGCCTTCCGCTCACACCCTGGCACCCACTGCTCTAGCCCAGCGACTAAGTACCCAGACACACAGCCTGTAAGAAACCCTCAAAGGATTGGCTGGCCTCACTTCCAGGAGATCTTCATGTTGTCATCCCTAAGCCAGGAGGATGTAAAGATACTAAAGGTCAGTTAGCGTTGGCCATAGCCTGGCCCTTGCTTTCTATCATATTAAGATAGGCCTCAGATTTCCTGAGGCAAGAATGAGTAGGAAAGTCTTGGTGGAAATTGAGGTGTCTACTTAACCTTTGTACCCACAGCAATACCTCCTGGCACGAGCCCAGCCAGGACCCTGGGAGTTCCACAGCGAAGTCCTCACTAGCCAGACACCTGAAGAGATCTGCACTAACAAAATCCGAGAGAAGCTTCTAGAGCACCTGCCTCAGGAGGTGCCCTATAATGTGCAGCAGGTGTGGGCAGAGTGAAGGGATCTCGGGGTACAAGGCATATGCCCTGAACAGTACAGTTGGGTACCAGGAGGCAAAGAGATGGGCCTGCCTGACTTGGCATGATGTCTTCCTGTACAGAAGACAGTAGTGTGGGAAGAAGGACCAAGTGGGGAGCTGGTAATCCAACAGAACCTTCTGGTGCCCAAAGAATCTCATGTGGTAAGTGAGACTAGGCTTGGAGGAGGGACAAAGGCTATGTTACATAGCGATTCTTCCCTCAGAGGGAAGCATATTCCCTCTTTTTCCCACTCTCAGAGGATCCTGATTGGTCAGAAGGGCCAGCTGATCTCCCAGATCGCACAGGAGGTGGGTCGCGATCTCATGGACATCTTCCTCTGCGATGTTCACATCCGCCTCTCTGTGAAGCTCCTCCAGTGACCACCCTCTGCCGCTCCTCCCAGGACATCCTAGCTCAAGCTCCTGCAGTAGTCACCAAAACTGCCCCTGTCTAGTGGGCCTTGATGGCCTGGTAAAGGGAATGGGCACTAACTGGCTGCTGGCCAGCCTGGCCTTGCTGAGTCTGTATAGTCGCTGCCCAGCCACATCTCTTGTTGGAGGAAGAAACCTACTTTAGCTCAGTTCCCAGGCAGTTCCTCTGTCTGGGGCCACAGGCCTGTAAATCTCAGAAGGTAGCCCTTACCTTCAGCTGGCATTGGGCCCAGAATCTTGCCTTAAATTGCCAGTTGTTAGCAGGGAGCTCTTTCTCTTCCCTCTTTACATCCTTCACCTTGAAGCCCTGTAAGGACTTTCCCAGAATTGAGTAGTAGCGCCCACCACCTCCCCCAAGTCCTTGATCCCTCCCACCTCATCCCTCTGCCAAGTCTCAGATGCCAATAAAGTTAAAAGACAACTGTTGTGGTTCTCATCTTTATTTCTTTAGAACAGGGAAAATGTAGCCATTACCTCACCCTCACCCCCTCCTAGAGCCAGATTCTCCCTCCCAGGATTGTGCTCCAGGATCCTGAGTTCTCTTCCTGGGACAGTTTCTGGGAGCAGCAAGAGAACCGTCACCATTACTAAACTCAGTAATGGTAACGGTTTCCTTGCCATCCCCAAGTGCCCCGGCAGTCAGCAGGCTGTGATAGGCTGAGCGATGAGCCTCTGGGCTCGCAGCATCCCCCTCACCTTCCTCGTCAGGCTCCAGAGCTGGGGCGCCCGGACTAGTACATCATCTATACTGTAGTGTCTCATCACAAACTTACAGTATATGATGATATCCCAGCCAGAGCCCTGCAGGAGGTCAGAATCAGACTGGAGAGTGCTGTGGGCCAGGACAGCCTGGGGCTGGGCACAGGCAGGCCAGGTCAGGACTAGACACTCGGCGCCCCAAACCACCCACCCATCTACACTGCTCCCTCCCAGGCCAGCATCTCCCTGATTCTGTGGTCAGGCTTAGCCCAAGTGATTTAGGGAAGAGAACTGGCCCAAAAAGCCTCTACAGAGCTAGTGCCTGTTGAGATCTCTTAGAAGTAGAAAGTTCCCTCTGGTCAGACCAACAAGCAGACTGACCCTGACAGGAGTGCTTACCTGGAGCTGGAACTGTAGTTGAGAGGCCCCTGGGTGCAGGGAGGCCTTGTCTCCACTCTAGCCAGCTTGCCTTTTTAACACACTGACCCCTCCCTTGGGCGGGGCACTTTTCCCGGTTCTAGAAGGCCTTGCCTCTTAACTCTTCCACTGCTGGACTCTGTGTCACAAGCGACCCTGTTCTTCTACCTATTAGGTCTTTGTGTGTGTGTGTGTGTGTTGCTATTGTTGCAGTGTTGAGGATCAAATCCAGGGCCTCAAACATACTGGCCAAGCGCTTTACCACTAAGCCACACTTCAGCATACCTCCATAGTTCTAAGGGCCTTGCTAAGTCTAAGAGCCACCCTTCACCCTGTCCCATAAAGCTGGTCATCTGTTGATCATGGTGGTGCACACCTGTAATCTCAGCACTTGGGAAGCGTTCAAGGTCAAGGGCAGCCTGGGCTATATAGTGAGATCAAGACTAACCTGAGCTATATAGTGAGACCCTGTCTCAAAAAACAAGCGAAAAAGCTGGTCATCAGTCTGTTGGGCTGTAGAGGAGAAAGAACAGCCTCACCCCATCCTTCAGGGTTTAGATGTTCATCAGAGATCTGCCAGAGGGTTTGCTTTGTTTTGTTTTGGTGATGTAGGGAACATTAGATGAATCTCAATAGGGCAAGAAGGATTCCGTCAGCTGCATCTATGTGGACTCTGTCTAGGGCAAGCTCATAGAACCCCACGGCCTATATTTCCATTCCCAGGTCCAGACTGTGTTCATGCTGAGCCCAAGAAGGCCAGACCTAGGCAGGCACAGCCTTGCCTGCTGTTCTGGTAAGGTCCCTTGGGTGAGGGGTGTGCTGCTGGGAGATTTGAGCCAGCATCAGAGTGACAGCCTGGTCTAAAGAGCTCAAAATGCTTAGGCTAAGAACCCTGCATTGTTCAGTTCTCTGCCTCTGGGGAAGGGGAGCCTCCTAGGGTAGAATTCCTCAGTGAGGCCTTCTGTTTTAGACCCTCATTCTAGGGGGGCAGGTACTCCCTCCCCTTTCCCTTATCCTAGACAATCTGATCTACTCTGCTTCTCCACAGGAGTAGACTAGACCGGATGGGGAGCTGGAGGAGAGGCCCAACCTTCTCTTGGTTCATTAAGGGTATTCTGTTCCTTCTGCCATGAATTGTGGCACATGTTCTACCCTCTGTTTACTGTGAACTTTCCTTCTTTCTTGTCCACTTAATAATCCCTTTTCCTATTCAGATCTCTAGGGGAAATTTTCAGGGAAGTCTTCCCAGTCTTTTGGGGGGAGTAGGGTAAAGGGTAGGGGTTGAGACAGGGTCTCTCTTTGTAGCCCAGGCTGGCCTCAAACTCATGGCAATCCTCCTGTTTCAGCCTCCCAAGTGTTGAGGTTA
>PVJO010005974.1:0-94392 GCA_004026905.1 Hystrix cristata
CCATATAGTGGGCTTGAGAGATGGCACTGAGGGGTCTGCTGCTTGGGGGAGACCAGGAGAAGGTGAAGCCATCCTGTGGCAGCCTGCACAATGAAGCTGAGGAATTGTCTACAGTGAGCCTGCGGTGACTGGCCTCCAGTCCTGTCACTTCTGTTTATTTACCTTGGAATGTTTAATGAACCCTAATCCAAGGGTCCTTTCTTAGATCTGAGTTCCGTCTCTCCATTTCTAGACACAAGAGAAAGACCCCATCATCCGAGTTTTCCTCCCTCCTCTCACTATCTCCTCTCACTGTCATATACCTCCACAGGCACTAGTCGGGGGCAGGAGACCTCCCCAACCTAGGTTCCTTAGTTAGGGAAGGCTGGGCTGTACTGTGCTCACAAATAAACCCCCAATCCCAGGGGCTTAGAAGAGCAGAGGTTTACTTCCCACAGGACAAAGTCTAATATGTGTCACCTGAGGTTGGCCTCCACTTAGTGACTCTATGACAGAGACTCCCACCGTTTTAGGACGTCAACATCGTCACACATTTCGTAAGAGCTCCAAGGCAGGCAGAAGAGGGTTGGAGTAGATCTCTTCCCGAGTCAACCTTGGATGTCTGTCAAGGGCTTTAATTTCATTAATGAATGTGACATTCCTTTGCAGACACTTCCAAGTGTTTGTCATGTCCAAGGGGAATTTCTGTCTCTGCTATAGATTATTGTAATGTACTTGCTCAATAATGTTACACAGTGAACTAGGACTAGACTTGTCTGAGCTGTAGCAGGTCTGGCAATGACACTGTGCATTTATACAGTCCTTTTACTTTCCAAGAACTTTCAGATTTATCATCTCATTTCACTCTTCCAACATCTTTCTGAAGACTAGTGACCACTTCTTCCCTGCATCATCCATTTGGAGAAGCTGGCTCAGTGGGGCTCAAAGCCTCACTTCTGCCCTCACAGTCGTGGCTGGCCCATTCAATAGCATGGCGAAATGAGGATGACAGCAGATGGACAGAACTTTTATGTCCATGCTGAACTCTCACTGTCCTTCTCTCTCATCTCCCTTCCCAGGCTATCCCAACGAGTCACCTTCCCACTCTGAACTTGTCCTTCCATGTTGTTATAGTTTGACTCTAAAATGTCCCACAGAAGTCTCATGTGTTTGGAAGGGGACGGTATCCTGTGGGTAAGTTCATAGTTGACTTGCTGTTAGGAGGTGGGTCCTGGTTACAGGTGGGTCACCAAGGTTAGAGCTGGGAAAAGTGTGCTTCCTGGCTGCCATGATGCGAGCAGCTTTCCTCTGTCTTGCCATCCTGCCCTGCGATTTCTGCCTTGGAGCCAGTCGACCCTTGACTGAAGCCACTGAAATCATGAACCAAAATAAACTTCTCTTCCTCTAATTTCCCTGTTAGGTTTCTTGGTCCCAGCAACATGAAAGTAAGCCATTTGCTCACTGCTACCATCTTACATCTTGCAGAAATGGAGACTCCAATTCTATGATGGGGAAGCAATGCAAATGACTCCCATCAAATACTTGATGACTAGATGGAGCACATGGCGTTCCAGCTGAGGTGGGGAGGTGGAGCTGAATGTATCTGTTCTTTAAATTCCCAGAAAAGAATTTTTAAGACTCTTGAAAATGTGTTAAAACTGTCAAAAGTAAGAGATTTGGCATTTTAAATTGTTAAAGACAAATCACAACTCTCTTTGGAATGAAACAACATAAAATTGCAATTTTTTAAACAAAAGAAGAAATAAAAATAGAGACTTGGAGTTAAATAGGGTGATTCGCACACAGGCACTTCCCCTACTCTCTCCTGAGATACCAATAAAATGGCAGAAAAAAGAAATAAAACAGTGTAAATCTGCAGAAATGAAGAGAGTAAGAGCGAAGATGAGAGTAAGCAAGAGAGAGCTGCGAGAAGGGGAGGGCGGGACGCGGGCAGTGAAGGGAGAGGAAGTGCCATGTCTATAGCAGGAGAACCCTGAGGACCTGACTGTGCCCACCTAGAGCTGAGAGGCTCAGGAAGAGAAGCCAGGTACCTCTGAGGCAAGGGCTGAGACAGAAAAGTGGAATGCTAGCATGCAGAGGGAGCAGGCAAATCCAGACCTCTCCTTCCTTAGCTGGTCTACCGGGGAGGCCCAGAGCTCAGGGTATCCAACAGGGAGCAGAGGAGGGTCTGAGGGATACACTGAGAACATAGGGATCGAATCAAATCCACAATTGATTGCCAAGAGCCCAGCCACTTTCCTTTGCCCAGTTCCCAGAGGAATGCTGACTGCCTTGCTCGTCATCCTTATGCAGGAGTATTCCAGGATGCAGCACAAAAAAAGCAGAAATGGGACAAAAAGAAAAAAGAAAGAAACCAAGAAAGAAAAGTAGAGAAGGAAGGAAGAAAGGAAGGAAGGAAGGAAGGAAGGAAGGAAGGAAGGAAGGAAAATTATGCACTTAATTTGTATGGTTTAAACCTAGCTAACAGAAGCTAAAAGGAAAGAGAACAGAAAAGATTGGCTCAGCATGGTGGATGAAGAATGACGCATGGCAGGGCTGGAGTATCAGAGATAATGGAAAGATCCTAAAAGCAGAGAGGGGGAGGGAGAAGGAGGAGGAGGAAAAGGAGGAGGGTGGAAGGGAAGAAAGACGAGAAGAGAGGAAAAAAGAAGAGAGGAGAATGAATCATGTGAAAATAAGTGGGAATCAAAATAGTATCATACTCCTTAACAGCAACCCAAAATGCTGGTAGATAAGGAGCAAAATTCTTCAAAATCCTTAAAGGAAATTGTTTCCAATCTAGAATTCTCTGCATGGCCAAACCTCTAAGAATAAAACATTTACCTCTTAAGTACTGCCTCTTATACAAGAGGGTGCCAAAAAATGAGACAGTTATAAAAAGACATGGGATCCAGGAACCAGAGAAGCCAGAAAGGGGGGAAGGGGATTTTCAGGCTGATGACAAAGGATGTCCTGGGATGACAGCTGTGCAGTAGTGCTAGAAAATAACTTCTCAGTGTGGAGCCCAGCAGAAAGGGGAAATTTATCAAAATAAAAAAAAATAAGAAATAAAAAAGATGAAACTTAGAGATCTTTCTCATGCATTGAACTCTAATGAGAACTGGGTCAATATTTAGTGTGAACAATATTTACATGGTCCTAGAAATGTGAGGAGTGTAATGATTCTTCTAAAATCTGTGATGCGATCCTATTGGGAGGATGGGGAAGAAATATTGGGTATCCATATGTGTGTGGACATGTATATATGTGTGAATGTGTGTGTGTTGGGGGATGGGATGGGAGTTTTTACTACTTTTCACAGTCGAAGTTGAGGTTGATGGATATTGTTTAAAACAGACCAAGAACTGGACTTTTAAGCATCTTACTTAGAAAGATGGAATATTCACCAGGAGAACAAGTGCAGAGTTGGATTTTATTCACTCTAAGGAGCAGAACTCAGTTGTAGGCCAGAGTAGGGAAGTCAAACTGTCAGAGCTGGAGTTTTTGGTGTCAGAAGCTTACATAACTTGGGGCCTGCTAGGAAAAAAGAACTGCAGATAGAAAGTTAGGGACAAATTTTTGGAGGGACTTTGTCCACACGAAGGACTTGAAAGCTTGATTTCAATTGCTTCTTGAGCGGCCATGACTGATGTCGAGCGTCACTGTAGGTCACTGACAGCCTTATGGCATTACTTACTGCTTAACACCATGTACTAATGCTCCATGGGTATTACTTCACGCACATTTTTTTTCAAAGGAAAACAATGAGCACATTGCTAAAACCCAACTGACAAAGCCACTTCCACTAAACCATTTCAACCTGGTTCTGTGTATTGTTGTTGGGAGTGTAACAGTTAATCTTGATTGTCAACTTGATTCGATTAGGAGATGCCTAACCGATTTATAAATCACACTTCTGAATGTGCCTTTGGAAATGTCCAGAGACAATTGGCATGTAGACCAGCAAACTGAGGGAGAAAATCTCACTTTGCCTTTGGGTGGCACCATTTAAGAAGCTTGCCACCCAGATAGAATGGAAAGAAGGAGAAGAAGGAAGTTGATCTGTGTTTTGAAGTTTCATTCTGCTCAACCTGCATGTTTTTTGCTATTGCTTTTGCTACTGCTGCCTAACATCAGACTCCAGCTTCTTCAGTCTTTCAACACACACTCATGCTGGTGACACTCTAGGGAGCTTCCAGACCTTCCAGACTGTGTCCTTGGTCCCTCTTGTCCTGCAGCTCCCAGCTTCTTGAACTGCTTGGCTACCGAATCCTTGGGTTCTTCAGTGTGCAGACAGCATTGTGGACTACTCCTTTTCTTATCCTGTGAGCCTCTCTAATAAACCCTCTTGTGTATATATATGTGATTCTTTCTCTCCCATTTGAAAAAAAACAACCCAAGTGATCTTTCTCATAATGCTTTGTACTGCTTAGCCAGGAGCCCTACCATCAATAAGTGAAAACGTCTGTGTCCCTTTTCTCACCCTGTCCCTCTCCCCAAAGTTCAGCCATGCACGGCTCTCACACACAGACTCAACTCCCCTTGGTACTAGCAGCCCTCTCAGCGCCCCTGAGAGGTGGGTGCCGTGGTTGCAGGAGAAAACTCTGGGTACTTTCCATGCTCCATTTCAAATGGCAGACCTCAGACCAGAACTCAAATATGGGATAGGGAGAGATACAAGAGTACCACAGATGTTGGTGGGAAAGAGAGTGTCCTAGAGGACTACAGATGGCCTCCTCCCTGGTCCTTTAAAGTCACTAAAAAAAGGCCATCATTCTGTCAAAGTGGTTCAATTGTATTTTACTATTCAAAGTGGTTCAACCACATTCAAGAAACTGAGCTCGCAGGACCACAGAGTGATTACTAGATGGACCCGCAAGTGAGCAACACCTTCCCTTAAAAAGCCCTGGCCCGGGGCTCAGGCTTGCACAGTTCAGTGCAACCCTGAAGCTGCCCTCACATCCCGCTACTAACTGGACCCTTTGTGTGTGAGACAGAGCTGAGGACCCTGACACAGCAGACATGGTCACCCCTTCTGGGAGGCCACTACTTTGCTGGGGGCCCATTGAAGACAGACGTCTGCAGTTCTTGCTTGGTGAAACCTCCAGTCCATGTGTGAACACAAAGCGTGCCTGTTTGAATCTGGAGCTGGGTGGCTTCAGGGCAGGCAAAACAAGTGATTGTAAGTGGCGAATTTCTTGTGGATTGGAGTTTTATACTTTTTCTTTGCCTGAGATTTATTAGACTTATAAACAAATAGAAAATGATCAAGACTACGGATGTTTGCTATTACAAGCACTATTGATTAAATAAACTTGAACTTGCAGTCGCCGCAGTTTTTTCCTTTTCCCGGGGTTTGAGCACATACTGTGTACCGAGCCAGGGATGCTGGAGTAACTTCTACTAAGCTGGTAAGAGCCAGCCTGAGGTCCTTCAAGGAGGATTTCAAGGACATCCAGGTTGAACAAGGCCTTCCTGCTGGGTCCCCAACTCCTTTGTGAGTGAGTCCCTCTGCTGAAGCATGAATCGCACTGGAAAGACACTGCCTGCTTCCCAAACGAGCAGACCCCAGTTAACCAAGGTCAGGGAATGGTTTGCTGAATACCACAGTGCTGGTTCCTGGCACGTAGAAGCCAGAGGATGCGTCCTACAGTGAGAAGGTTTCTGTTCTTGCTTGCAGAGTCGATGCCCTTCAGACCTGCTGTGTTAATATATGGGGTGAGGAGGGACTGGGGGACACAAACACTCCTCCTCCCGGTGTGAGTCATCTCCAAATTCATCGCCTCTAGGACACATTGGCCTTGGGACCCATAGGCCGGTGCCGATTTTCCTTGTTCCCAGGCCAGTGGCCTCCCTCTTTGCACAGAAATAAGAAAACACTCAGTACTGATCCCCCTCACCTGTCCAGGGAGGGCCTGCCTGGCAAGAAATGAGTGTTCGAAAACTTTGGTTTGCAGTGTGACATGCTTACATTTGTTCTCCCAGAAGTTCATGTCTGTCCCTCGGGCTGTTTGATCATTTTTTCCATCTCAAATCTGGAACAATGTGAAAAATATGATACCAGGTAGGCTCTGGAACCAATAAATATTTTTTAAGTGAGCATTTCTAAATTTGATGGAGTTGAAATATTTATAAATCTTAGCATAACTAAAAGTGAGTCTATTTCACTGGGAAACAGTTGAAATCAAAGCAGGCACACAAAGCATTTTAAAAATAAGCAAAGAATTTGAATACATAGCCTTACAAAGAATGTATAAGAGCAGACAAATAGACACATGACAAGATATTAACAGCATCAACCAATACGATAATAAGAGTGAAACCCACTTCACATCCACTAGGATGGCTATAGTAATAAATAAAGCAGATAATAAGTGTTGGCAAAGGTGTGGGAGAACTGGAACCTTCACACCTTGCTGATCAGGATGTAAAATAATACAGCTGCTTTGGAGAACAGTCTAGCACTTGCTCAAAACGTTAAACAGAGATAGAGAAGACCCAGAAATTTCACTTCTAAGTATATATCTGAGAAAAGTGAAAACATATGTTCATACAAGAACTTGTATTTGAATGTTTATAGCAGCATTATTCATAATAGATAAAAGTAGAAACAACCAAATGTTCACCACTTGATGAGTTGATAAACTATACATGGTATATCCACGAGACAGAATATTATTTAACCACAAAAATGGATGAAGAACTGATAATGTTAAAACATGGTTGTACCTTGAAACGTTCTAAGTGAAGAACCCAGCCACAAAAGATCATATATCATGTACTTCTCTGTATATGAAATGTTCAGTAGACAAATTTATAGAGATAGAAAGTAGATTAGTGGTTGACTAGGGCAAGAAAAGTGCGGAATAAAGAGCAATTGGGTATAGAAATCCTTTCTGGGGTAACAAAAATGTTAGAAAATCAATTGCGGTTTTGGTTGTAGAACTCTGTGAATATGCCAAAACCCACTGAATTTTATACTGTAAGTGGATGAATTGCATAGTATTTGCATTATCCCTCAGCCATCATAAAAATCTGAATGAGAAATCTGGTTGTCTCTCTCACCTAGACTGTGGGTAATTTCAGGGCAAATTCGGCACCTTCTGCCTCTTTGGTTCTCCCATGGAAGTAAGAACAATGCTAAGTACTAGGAAGTTTGCTTGTTGATTGTTTGGATAATTGATAAATATCTCTTAAAATGGAAAGAGGCAATAGAGAAAAATCTCTTCATTTGATGTTGTCAACAAGTGGAGAGAGAGACAGAGAGAGAGAGAGGGAGAGAGAGAGACAGAGAGAGAGAGAGGGAGAGAGAGAGAGAGAGAGGTTCACACTTCTCCAGTCCTAATGCTGACAGGTGATGGGGCAGCAGCAGAAGTCTGGGAGTGGGGGGATCTGCATTTCAATTCCAGCTCAGCAGGTGTCTGGCCTGCAACTTGGGTTCTGGGACTCGGCTGTCTGCTTGTAAAAGACAAGATGAGAGTTCCTGTCTCAAAGACACCTTTCTGTCTTTGAGGAAAGGAGAAAGATTCTGATTGGCATCTAGAGTTCTGGCTGTACCACAGACTTGCAATGGTTTACATTTCCTTCTGCCTCTGGGCTGCCATTATCCTGTGTGTAGCAGGACGAGTTGGCTGGGATCTACCTGTCTTCTCCCAGCACTGGTTTGCCAGGTGGAAGCACATCCAGGAGAAGGTCTTGACCTGAGCTGTACTGGCGGCTACATTTGCTGGAGTTAAGGATGGTCAAGAGTGGCTCCTTTCTCTTCTACTTCCCAGTTCCAGCTTAGTTTTTCACTTTCCCTTTGGCCAAAAGATGAAAATACAGAGTAGTGTGATTAGAGTAGACAGAGGAGGAAAAAGAGGTAGAGCAGGACTAGGAAAAAGAGGTGAGGAGGAGCGGTGAGGAGGAAGAGAAGGAGAAGGAGAAAGGTAGAGAAAGAAGAGGGGAGAAATGGCCTGTGAGAATGGCTACAGTGGGAAAGTGCAGTGGTGCTGAGCTTGGTAGCAACCTCTGCTGAGGGTCTGAGTGTAGGGACGGGCAGTGGCGGCCAGAGAGTTGTGGGCCTCAGTTAGTTGGCCTTGGAGCCAATTTGGGTAGGTGTCATAATAGTAGATACCTTATGATCCTGGCTGGCAGCAGGGCCCTGAACAAAGCACCAGTCTCCTACCTTCATTATCTTTGTGTGTAGAGACTTATCCTGCCTCCAATGGATCTTATCTCCAGTGACACCATCATAATAATGATCAAGCCATATTTGCAGTAGGAAGCATTACAACTCCTCACCATATAACCTGAGGTGTCTCCCCCTTTACAGAGTTCACAGAGATTAAGACACTTCTTAAAGCTTCTTGGGGCCCAGATCCTGCCACTCACATGACGCTATCCCTCAGTGACAGAATCTGAACTTCTTTCTCTGTGCCTCTGTCTCTTTGTCCCAGCGAAGCCCACTGCTTATGGATGAAACCACTGAGCTAATATTTGCTGACATTTGAGGTTTGATCTGGACTTGACCCTGCAGAGGAAAGGCTCCAAAAAAGAATCATCCTGCAGAACATCCCCAAGGGTCTCATTTACTGCTCCCAGTGGAGAACCGGGCGCTGTAGGATGAATGACCACCCATTTGGTTAATTCCTCATTGCACTCCTGGGCATGAGACATTCATAGCTTCAGCATTAAACCAACACCATAACTCCAAAAGGTCTTTTTGAGCCAGGGACCCTACTGCCACTGAACATACCTCCTGGGCGAAGGCTGTAATCACTGGCCATTTGGTGGGGCAGGTCAGATTTCATGCATGCTGATTCTCTACAGCTATATCCCTCTGGTATCCATAGTGGAGTCTCTGTCAAAATGCTTGTTAAGACTATTTTTAAAAAGTTCCATTTAGCATCGAAGTGCTGCCAGAAATGCAGCCTATAAAGAAAGACGACAAATGATTACTTCCTCTTCCAATTCTGTCTGAGGCCCGAAGCTGGAAGACTTACTGCAGGGACTATTCTTGGACATTCAAGACAGAAGTTTCTTTTCTATTATTTTTTAAAGTGTCAATCAAAATGTAATGCTATCAGCATTCTTTGGGAGTGTCTGTGGAATGTGTGAGCCAATGAACATTGCCAACGGAAGAATTGTCATTATGGGGATAAAGGGAGAACGTGGATAAGTGTATCTAAATAGATGAAGTTAGGATCTTTCCAAACACCACTTTCCGTGAGTATTTATGCGACAGTTATGTTTTGCTACCTACAAGAAGTGTATTATGAAGGTCCCAGTGAGCTTTGTTATTATTTACAGTAGTAAATATTTCTGTAGCACTAACACTGCCCAGACACTGTTTAAGTAGTATTTTATATACTTATTTAATTCTTATGAAATAGGTCAATACCATTATTATTTCCATTTTATGATAAGGAAACTAAGGGCCATAGAGGTTAATAACTTGTCTAAGGCCGTGCAGCTAGCATGTGGGAGAGCAGGGATTTGAAACCCAGGCATCTGGGGTCCAAAGCAGGAACTCTTGACCCCTGTACTGACTGATTCTCAAATGTGTGGTCGGACAGGTTGTGTTGGCCGGGTCAGGGGAAGAGTCAGTCTGGGCAGTTGAGAGGCGTCTCCTGTGCATCCCCTACACGTGCCCCATGGTGCCTTGTGCTTTTTCTCTTACTGTTTGCTGAACATACTAGGTTTCCTATTCTTTCTTCTTTTGCCATGGTTTGAACGCATCCACCAAAGTCCACCCTTGGGAAATTTAAACCCCAGTGCAGGTTGGGAAGTGGTTGGCTACTGAGGGCGTTGCCTTTATGGATGAATGAATGTCATCACGGGAGTGATGACAGTGGGTGTGGCCCCCTCTTGCTATCATGCCCCCTGCCATGGAATGGTGTGGCATGAAGCCTCTCACTGCATGCTAGCTCAGACTTCCCAACCCCCTGACCCATGAGCCAGATAGACTAGTGTTTGTGCCACCCAGACTCAGCTATTCTGTCACAGCATCAGAAGACTAAGACCTCGTCTCTTTCCTCTACCCTAGCTCCACAAAAATGGCACTCTGCCTTTGTTGCATCTGTGCCCCTGATCCCAGATAGGATGATCTAGAGTGGAAGTCAGGAAGTCTAGTCTGAATTGTATTGTGGATGTGAGGTAGAAAGGACATGAGAGGAAATCTAGGTTGGGTGGACATTTGAAAAGAAGTATAGCAGTGGGCAGGAACGGGGACCTGCAGAGGGCCTGGGAGCTATGGGAAAGCCAGGCAAGACTGCACAGGCCTTGAAAGCGAGGGAGAGACACAACCCGGAAAAGTCACCATCTGGTGGGTAGGGTGAACAGTTTTGGTGTCAGTGGATGGTGAGAGTTTGGGCGTCTCTGGAGGAGTCATTGACCAACATATGCAGAGCCTTGGGAAGATTTCTGATCACTGCGAGAGACAGGATTAGAAGGAGGACAGACAGGGGGATCAGAAAATCAGCTGGTGGCAACTCCAGTGGGTGCTGGGAACTTTTCTCCCTTCGCCCTCTCTCCCTTCCCTGCTGCAGCGGGACGGCCAGGAGTGCGGCTCAACCTCACCAGTTGACTGTCTGCCATTGGACACTGTCAGCTCCACAGTGTTTCTCATGACAGTCACCTTTTCCATCACAAGAGCTGGGCCTAAAAGCCTTCATCTTTTCCCCAAGGCTGCAGTTTCAAATATTATTTTCCTATCATGCAAGGAACCAAAGCTTTTATTGTTATCCCATCATGTAGGAGTGGGAAAAAAAGAATTGCTCGCTCTCAGCAAAACTGATGCAAATGCCAACTCTGATTTGAAACAGCCCTGTCATTGGGAAGCCGAGTTTCTCTCTTATAAGCTCTTCTTGAGTTCCCAAGACAAGTAGAATAATCATTTATAAGAATAATAAAATCATCTTCTCGGGTTGACAGCACCTGCTTTCCTGCATAGTTGGCCACAAAGCAGGTGCTGATTCTTGGGACTCTGGTTTGCTAACAAACACTCTCCCTTTTAGCACAGCAAAACTTCTGGGTTCATTTAGCACTAAAAGCCCACAGCACACCTCTACTTAGCAACACAGAGGTAGAAGTGAGTCTCGGTGGAAGCAAGAGCTCCTTGTCGACTTTTTGCTCAGGTGTTCTCACCTGTCCCAAATGCCCCCTTTCACCCTCAAATTCACTTCCATCTTCTGCACTGCGATGGTTAATTTTGCACCAGCTTCACTGGGTTAAGGGAAGCCCAGATAGCGCGTAAAACATTACTTCTGTATGTAGTTGTGATTGAGTTTCCACAGGAGATTTGCATTTGAGTTTGTTGAGGAAGATCCATCCTCACTGGTGTGTGTGGGCATGACAATCCATTGAGGACTGTCATCCTTCTTGAGCTGGGACATCCATCATCTCCTGCCCTTGGGCGTCAGGGCTCTGGATGTTTAGGCTTCTGGATTCGGAGACTCACATCAACCTTCATCTCCCAGACGTTAGATTGAATTACACCATCGACTTCCTGGTTCTCTGGTTTACAGAAGGCAGATTCTAGGACTCCTTGTTCTCTGTTTCCATAATGATATGAGCCAATTCCCATAATAAAGCTCACTACTTCCACCTGCTATTGCTTTTATTTCTCTGGATAACCCTGACTAATGTGCAGGCCTTGATGGATACATAGACCATAATTTGATGAGGGTGGTTCCAGGTTTCTTCTCATCTGCTGAAGGCCTACATGAGCTATAATCTGAACCACCTGAATGAGCCCCAGTACTCTGTGATGCTGCCCTTGGATTCTAATGCTCTTGGTTCTGTCTTACTCGGGTTATAGAGAGAGGAGGCTATTCAGTGGGGGTTAGTGGCTCTACAGTTTAATGCCTTATAGAAGTTACTCATCTCTCTGAGCCTCGGTTTCTATGTGTGTAAAATGGAGTCAATGACAACATCATACATCGTTAGATTTAAAAAAAAAACCTGCATAAAGCCCTCGTTATAGTGCCTGTCATATAAGTAAGCTCCTAATTAATGATATCTACCATTATTATCTTCCTTCTCTTTGTCCTCCTTACTATCATCATTCCCTACAATCCTCAAAGCGATTAATGCTTTGAAGCATATATCAAATGCCCAATATGGGGCTAATTCACCCACTTAGGCCCGGCAGGCACAGAATTTAAGGCCCATGATTATTTCTGGATCCCATGAAAGTAATTTTAATTTCTTTTAGGTATATAAAAATGAATCTTGGCTGGATTATATTGATCCTTATATCAATGCAGTCATGAAATATCATTTTTAATTGTTTTATGGAGACAGTGTTCCACGAAGGCAAAAGTGCCTGGGGCCAGTCCCTGGAAAGTATAATGAGGATCTGCTCCAACAGGTATTATTTAGGAGATCCATCTTGGGCGTCTTAACTTTGGCCCATCTCCAAAGTAAGAATTGCCTGGAGCCTCAGGACCTGGTGCAGGGCTGGGTACCCAGCTGGAGCACAGAAAGTGTGGGTTGTTCTTCAGGAACAGAGACACCCTCCTGTCTGCCCTGGCAGTCCAAGGCATGTCATGTGACTGGAAGTTTCTTTAAGTTTTACAGACTCCAGAAATGTAAGCATCAGGGATGTGAATGAATACAATACAACAGAAGCGAAGAGTCCAAGAGTCGTCAATTGACAAGTAGACTTCAGGCATAAATAGTTCTGGAAATTTAAAACAACATTTCCTTGGGCAAGAGCGAGTAGTTTTACTGAGGCCAGAGCCAGGATCCTCCAGAACCTTTGGCAAAAGGCTGCTTTAGATCTCTGAGGGTGGCAGCCTGACTCCTGGAGTCTCTGCTGGCTAAGTGAGTAGAGACCACTCTCAACCCTCCTCCCTCAAGCTGCCTTTCATTTTCACAGGAGGGAGGGAGCCAGCCACAGGGAGAGAGAGCGCAAGCATGTGTCACGCCCCAAGCCCCTTCCCTGGGACACACACCCCAGAGACTGGGGACATCACTACTCAAATGGCTCCAATGAGGCAATACCACAGATTTGGTGGTTGATTCACCCATGAGATCATGCTTGGGAAGAATTAATTATTATTCAAGAGTGTTTGGTGAAGGAATTTCTACATGGACTCTTCTATTTGGAGTTGTATAAATGGGATTTTCACCATTTCTGGCAATGATACTAGTAACAAATATTTACAAGCACTTGCTATGTACTGACCCTCCTGGCAACTTTGTGGGGATGCTACTTTCATCTCTTGGTGGGACTCAGTGATCTGCAAGATAGTTGGTTAAAAGATTCTATGTATGTACTCTTTGTGATGTCATTTTGGTTCTTTCAAAGTACATAGGTTCACTATTGAAAATAGGACTGATGTAGAAACAATCTTGACTAATGTTCACCGAGTTCCTACTATTCATCAGGTTCTTTGCATGGATACCATTTAACCTTCAAAAATCCTTTGACATGGGTATTGTTCCTTCTGTTTTATAGCTGAGGCAGAGTTCAATGAAGTAGCTTGCACAAGGTTAAGTTTATTAGGCAATAGATCCGGGGATAGCACATAGGCAGATTGCTCCAGAGACGCCATTGGCTCTCAGGTTCCCTTGCTGTGTACTCTCCATCCTCTGTTCTTTCCTGCTCCTTTTTTTAGGACCTCAGACACTGGGTGGAGCTCTTTGTAACCCTTGGTTTATCTCTCGCCATCATCACCAGTTCACCCAGAGCCGTCTCTCCAGGCCCGATTGTCTGTTTACCTTTATTTATTTCTTCTCTACCTGTGATCTCCATACTCATTCCCCCACTCTTCATAGATTCCTATGCTAGTAAGATTTATAAAAAAGTTTAAATAGACTGAAGGTTGTCAGAATCAAAATGGATTCCATGTGTCAAACCTCAACAAAAAAGAAGTAAAAATGGTGATTATAGGGCAGAGGGTCTCACGTACATATGTCTGATCATAAAAATTACTATAAAAAACTCCATCAGACTCACCATCTTGCATAAAAGCCACTACAACCTTAAGCAAAAAATACTTAGGCAAGGACATCTGCCCGGCAATTGCCTGTCCAACCTTGGACTGATGCCATCATTATTATTGATCCCTGTGGCCGAGGATAATTGTTTCAAAACCTCTAATGCAATCCTCCTTATTTTACCTTTAAAAACCCTTGTCTTTCTTTGCCTCCCTGAACACGCCCATAATTTACTGTGGCACACCTCCTCCCATTGCAATGTTCATTCCTGATTAAATTCATTGTCTTGGGAGAATCTCTCTCTCTCTCTGTTATTTAGGTCGACAATAGGCATGTCTCCTTAAAAATTCTGGATTTTTTTGTGCATTCTTGAGTTCTACTTTATATAAAAAGTTTGTCCAGTAAAATCTATTCTAGGTCTCACTTTTCCTATTCAAATCCATGGTTTTAAACCTGTCCATGCTGATTTGTGTGTATCTAGTCTGCAGTGTCTCACAGTTGCCTGGCGTTTTATTCTCCAGCATGTTTCACTTAATTATCCTTGCAATGACAGACTCACAAGCTTAACTTCTTGATATTAAAACTAATAACATTATTGATAAACACCTTCATTCTGACTCCCTTACTAGATCTGTGCACAGTCTCTGGGCTATGCAAATGAAAGTGGAATCTTAGTGTGTATAAACATAAATAACCATAGTTTTACTAATTCCTGCTAAATTGCTTTTAAAGACAGCTGTACCAGCTTAAAGTTCCCAGAAAGCAGTGCTCAGTGTTTCCAACTCTTCACATCCTCACCTTGATTATGAATCACTCACTCTTCCAATTTCTGCTTCTCTCATGGGTGTAAAGCATTGTCTTATGATTTAATTTGCATACATTGATTACTAGGTAGTAAGAGCACTAATTCATTATTCATTTGGTTTCCTAGTATCTGAATTGCCTATCCATTTCCTTGCTCTTTTTCCCCTAAAAATTAGATTGCTCACCTATTTGTTAATGATTTGAAGTTCCTGCAGAGTCTAGGGTAGATACAAAACTATCATTGTTGTTAGATACCGCAGTATTTTCTTCCACTCTGTCACTGACCTGTTAACTTTGTCTGTGGTGCTTCTGGTTAAGCCCCATGGCTTCAAGTTGTGATATTTAAGAAGTTTTGAGGGGTTTTTTTTGCCATACGTTTTGTATTTTTGGGTATTTGATTATAGGCATTCAAGTACATTTTCTTTTTTTAATTAATTTTTTTTTTTACCAAGGACATGTATTGCTACATTGTATACAAAATGATCACATTTATCATGGTTATTTTGTACCTGTATATGATATATCTTGGTTCCCCTCCTCTTTCCCACCCCTTCCTCCCACTCCCCCACCCTTCCCTATTCACAGCAGGTTTATTTACATTTTTCCATTTCCCCCCTTTCTCCTTTCTTTTCTTTTTCAAGTACATTTTCTTCTATGAGATTTATTATTTTACTTTTTGTACTTAGGTATTTATTTCATTTGGAATCTGTAGGCATAAAGTGACCTTCTGGTTTTCTCTCTCTCATAGAAAGCCAGCTTCCCAACATCATTGACTAGACAATTCTCTTTTCTTATCTCCCTGTGTTATTACCTTGAGCACCTGTTCTTAAATACACACAATACTATAGTGTTCTGTTGGTCTATTTTGTTCCTATGCCAGCACCACATAGTTTCTACTCTTACAGTTTTGTAGTGGGTTTTTCTACTATAGCGAGTCTCTTGTCTTGGCTCTTCAAAAATTTTTTTTTTCTTTGAGACAGAGCCTTGCTATGTAGTCCAGTCTAGCTTTGAACTCACTATGAACCCCAAGCCAAAGGGAGGAGAAGGTAAAGGAGTTATAAGGAAGAGCAAAGGACATGACAACTTTTCTTTGCTTCTAGAGAGCTGTATGTCAGTCCTTGGCTAACTATAAATTATAAACTAAACTCTGCTTATCTTCTTCAGGTAAAGTGAAATTCTGGGATTAAGAACATCTTTGAGTCCATTTGGATTAAGGCTCATTAATTCCTTCAACAATTCTATTTTGAGAGCCCAAGTGGCTGATATAGTGTTAAGTACTAAATATTATTTATTTAAAGAAGTTTCAAAATGGGAAAGGGAACAAGGGAGGGGGGGAAGGAACGGAGGGACAAGAGAAATAAGAAATGGAAGAAAAAATGGAAACAAAGCTTTTGTAAATAAGGAGGTAGGAGGGGGTGAAAGGAGGGGAGGGGAATGGGAAAAAAAGAAGCAACAAGATATATCATGCACAGGTACAAATCCCCTATGATGAATGTTATCACTATGTACAACTAAAATATGCCATTAAAATAAAATAAATTTTTTAAAAAAGAAGTTTCATCGGTGTCCCTTGACCCCATAAGAAAAATGTGCAGTTGCAACTTTGAAAGTTTAAGTGAGTCAAGTGTGGCTTTATGAAAGTGAGCCAAGGGAAGTAGAAAAACTTACTTCCTGAGAGGATACAGCATGCAGCAAATGTATCCCAGTGGCAGTAATCTGGTGGCACACACTGGTTAATTTCATCACTCTGGGAGACTGAGGCAAGAAGAGCATAAGTTTGAGCCCAGTCTGGGCAACTTAGCAAGACCTTGTTTTAAAATTTCAAGATATAAAATAAAAAAGGATTGAGGATGTAACTCAGTGCAAAGGTCCTGGATTCAACCCTCTGTATTTCAGAGAGGGAAAGAGACAGAGACAGAGGAGAGAGAGAGAGAGAGAGAGAGAGAGAGAGAGAGAGAGAGAGATATCTGATATTGGGTAGAGTTGATTGTGCAAGTTGATTTTCTGTTACTGTAACAAATACCTTAGATAATCAACTACTAAAGAAAAGAGGTTTATTCTGGGTCAAACTTTGGAAGTTTCAGCCCATGATTAGTTAGCTGGCTAATTGCTTTAAGCATGTGGCAAGGCAGTACATCATGTTGGGGGTAGGTTCTAGAGAAAAAGTGCTCACATTATTTCCAAAACCCTCTTTGAGGGGAGGCTAGCCCACAATGACCTGAAGACATCCCAGTATATCCTGCCTCAAAGTTTCCATCACCTCCCATTAATGCCAAGATGGGAATCGAGCCTTTTTTGGGGCCATTTGTGATCCAAACTATAGCATTCTACCCGTGGCATCCCAAGGTTCATGTCTACCTCACAGTTCACACGCATTCATGCCAAATGTTCTAGCAATGTTCCAAAGTCCAAATCCAGTGTCTCCTCTGAAACTCAAGACAAACTCTTAACTGTGAGCCCCAATAAGGAATAAAAAACTCAAGTTGTATCTTTCCATAATATAATGATGGAGAGGTACAGGGTAAGCATTCCTGGTCCAAGAGGCTGGGAGGGAGATAGGAAAATACAGATGGATTGAACCAAAGCAGACTGAAACTTAGCAGGGTGAGCATGAAATTGTATGGCTCCACGTCTGGCATCCGGGGCATCTGTGATGCTTGGCTGGCTGAAACTAACACGGCTACTCTCTCCTCTGGCCCCGCCTGCACCTTCCCTCAGCAGGCGTGTCTTCTTGCTGGTGCTTCACACTTCTGTACCTCACTCATTCCTCCAACTGGGCATCAGCTGCACTGAGTTGGAGCTGCCTTTCACATGTCTTCCTCCATCTCTAACTAGAGTTCTAAAGAAAGAGAGCAAAAGTAGTAAAAAGCTTTCGACACTGCTGTAGTTTGGATCAGGAATGTTCTCGAAGGGCTCAAATGTTAAACGATTTGTCCCCGCTTGGTGCAGGATCAGAGGCCCTGAAAGCAGGCCTCCATGGGGCAATTCGTGGAGCTGTAAAAGTGAAAGTGCAGTGGGCGTGTGGAGGAGTGTTGGTTGGCTCTGGTTGGAGCAGGCCAGGAATGGCCTTGCTGGGGAACTGAGTCAAGTTTGACCTTGAGGGGTAAGAGGTTTGCAGAACACTGTGTGTATGCAGTTATGGAATTTCATACAGGGTTCGGGTTTTAAGTCTAACAGAACCAGGTGTGAGCCAGCTCTTCCCTTATAATCATGAGCTGTGTGCTGCTGGGCAAGCTCTTTAGTCTTGCTGAATGTCTTTCTGTAAAGCAGGGTACATAATACTGACCATCAGAATTTTAGTGAGGATTAGAGATAATGTATGACTATCGCTTCCCAGCACACACTGATCACCTACAGATGCATGTATCATGTGTACAGGCTATAGGGACAACTGAATTCAGGTGGCTGACCTTGTGGATAAATGACTAGAAGAGAGAGCTAGACACAACTGGGCAAAGGTCCCAGTTAGGTTTGGAAAACAAAGGCAGGGAACATGGCCTTAGCCACTACATAGCACGGACTACATAGATGCTGGCCTCTAATCTCCGGTGTGAGGATCTAAGAGCAGATGGTATGCTGGCAGGATCCGAACCTGGGTCTTCTTCTTGTGTCTCCCATTGCAGGAGGAAAGCTGCCTCTTAGAGGGGTTAGGAGTCACTAAAATGTAGTGGAGGGATTGTGAGAACTTCTGACAAGCAGGAGCTGTCTCTTGACAGAGAGTGCTCCTCCAGATGCAGACTGGCATTTCTGTGTCTGGCCCAGGGACTTCCAGAGAGATTAAGACACAGAAGAGTGCCGTGCTTAGAAAATTGCTCTTATATGGGATCCCTGATCTTCAGATTGCTGTAAATCTCATGAGGGTGCTGATAAGGACCATGTGGTGACCTTAGTCTCTGGTTTAAACCTGGCTTCAGAGGGCCAGTCTATATTGTGTACAGGAGCGTATGTGGTAACTAGGCCTTGGTCATAATGATCGGAGTGTGAAACCAGTTATACCACATACAAACTGGGTGGTCTTGGGCAAACCACTCAATATCTTTAAATCTTTGTTTTCCTACCTACACATACACCTATGTCATTGAGCTGTCAAGAGAACAAAGTGAAGTCCTTTGACTGTTTTCCTGCAAATGGAGAATACTTAATAAACAACAGATAACTTCAAAGACTAGGCATTTGCTAGACAGTTATGCTGGCGGCAGCGGTGGGGGGGGTTCCTGGAAAGGAAGAAGTGGTTGAATAAAGGCCTCGAGGCATAAAATAGTCTGACGTTTTCAGGAAACTTTCAGTGGTCTGGTCCGACCGCAGCATAATGTAGGGGAGAGGAGACACACGCCATCAGGGGCGTGCACACAGACAGTTAATTCTAGATAAGACTAGATGCTTCCTTCATTGCTTCTTTTGTGTTTCTGGTTGTCTGGAGCAGATGGCTGTTTCTTAGTGTTGGAGGCTCTTCTCTGGTGTTCTGCAGGTTGGCTAGAGCAGGCTGGGTATCCTTGAGAAGGCCTGCATCTCCAGATTCTGGAGTTAGCCATTAGGCCTGGTAGGAGACTCCAGAAGTCTTGGTTTGGGCAATCCACATGAATCTCTGACTCTGAGGCCCTCCAGACCACCCTCCGCCAGAGCCCTCTGCTACCTCTTTGCAGGTTGCAGGAAGACTGCAATTTAAGACATGCTCTGACCTTACTACTTCAGCCACTCTCTGCCATCTGGTCCCCAAAGCAATGAGATACATTTTCATTTCTCTCTCTCTCTCTCTTTTTTTTTTTTTTACAGCTGCATTACAATCCTAGTACCATCTCTGTTAGGGTTCAGGTAAGTAGAGCCACTGTGTATGTCATGGGATAAGTAATTTATGATGAGAATTGGACTTTTTACAATTGTGGGAGGAATTGGGAAGTGAAGGTCTATATTATTGGCTGAATTATGTTTCTCTAAATCTGCCTCAGAATATATCTGTATTTGGGGATAGGTTATTCAAAGAGGCAATTAAATTTACAATTTTTTTTTTTTTTATGGTACCGGGGATTGAACTCAGGCCCTTGTGCTTACAAGGCAAGCACTCTAATCACTGAGCTAAATCCCCAGACCCAAAGAGGCAATTAAATTTAAATGGAGTCATTAGGATGGGCCCTATCCCATTGTGACTGGTCCCTTCATGAAGAGTATATTAGCACATGGAGACATACAGAGGAAAGACCACGCAAAGACAAAGAGGAGGAGACAGTCATCAAGAAGCCAAAGCGAAAGACTTGAGAAGAAGCCAATATTGCTGACTTCTTGACTGTGGGCTCCCAGGATCTAGAATTGTGAGGAGATAAATCTCTGTTTAAGCCACGCAATTTATGGCACTTTTCAGGGCATCTCTAGCAGACAAACACAATCTGGGAGGGAGGGGCTTGGTGAATCATAGAGTTACTACCCATCCTCCCAAAGTCCTGACATGAATGGGCAAGTTGGAGCTTGCAAAGGAAATATGAGAAGTCAGGCAGGTCCAGCTGTAGCAATGTGAAAGTAGAATTAAAGGGAAGGCATGCAGGAAGTGTGGTGGCATCATTACAACTTCCACCTCTGTGGTATGGAAGCATCTGTTGGTGAGTTTGAGCTGCTGTTGGTGGTTAGGGCTAGAAGTCGGAAAGAAGCACTAAGCGTGCAGTGATGGAGAAGGTACTGGAATCTATCAGACACTTCTGTGTCACTCTTTCACCATCTCTGACCTCAGAGACCTTCAGAGAGAAATGATAATTGTTTCACTTTCACTGCCCAGGTTTCATGTAATTTGAACTTGAAATCACACAGAGAAGGGGATTCTGGGAAACAAAACTTCCAACTTGGCCTAGTTGACAGTGGAATGGTGCAACCCACTAACCCTTTGAAATGCTCTGGGACAAAGGGGGGAATCTAAGATATAACATGTTGTATAAGTACCAGAAACTATAATCTTCATCATTAACACATTAAAGGCTCCTAGAAATCTTGCTGAAAAGAAACCCATTTAATTTCAACTAAGCATTTCCCAATTGTCAGTGGCCACTTAACCTTCTTTCTCTTGGGTATAGCGATATAAACAACCTGTGAGCCACAGCATGGAAGCTGGGAACTGCAGTCTGGTGGCAGCCCTGTCAAGCAAGTATTTTAAATTCCTGTTCAGGCCCCTTCTGGACCAGTCCCTACCTCCCAGACAGCAATTGTTCCTTCAGAGGGCTCTTCCACCCGAGAGTCCTCCTCTGCCTCATCTTGCTGGCTCCTGTCCTGCTTCTGAGGCTGTACTGTATCAGCTCTGAGCATCTAGCTCACAGTGTGCTCCTCCTAGCACCCTTAATTTGCTGAAGGGGACAGGGCTGAGCCGTAAGCTCAGCGCTGATGGCAGATCACGTGGGATGATGTGTGTGAACGGATGCTGGGGGATCTCTCCAGTGGGTTCCTGGCTGCTTGCCTTTTTACATAATTTGTTACCCCAAATATGTGGATGACAAACTCACCTTTTGAACAAATTAGGGCAGTTTTCTTGTCATCCTGTCTTGGATGGTAGATGCCTCCTTGAATTCAAGATGGCTGTATGGAGTGGAGTCAGGAAGGGTCTCTTGTGTGGCCCAGGAGAGGCCCTTAGGAACGTAGCACACATGTCTCTCTACCATCTTGTGGGTCCAAAGTGTGTCCGATATGAAGCCTGGTTGTTTTAGACAAATGGGAGGCATTATTATTTGGACAACATTTTAAACAATCAGCCAGATGTTTCCAAATCTAGTGTTTCAGGGTCAAGGCTACTGTGACATTTGCACTTTGCCTTTCCAGGTCCTGCAGATCTGAACAAATACATTCTGGAGATGTATCTGAACAAATACTGGAGATGCCAGAAATTCTGGCTGTCAGCCCAGACAGAAATCTGAGCAGAGGTGGGCTTTGGTCTGTGTATTGATACTCCTATTTTTTTATTTTTTTTTTTTTGTCAATTCAAACATTCGTTGAGGACTTTAAAGCTAAGTTTTACTTAAATCCAAGCAAGTGTTGGAACTGGAAAAATAAAAATAAAAAGACATATTTCTGTCAAGATTGCAGCCTTAGGTTAGCTTGACAGGGCTTTAAATAGCTGTTATTGGGAAAGCGCCGAGGAGTCTAAAAAGAATGCATTCCGTTTCTTGCCTTCTGTGCCCCCACTCCCAGGGGTCAGTGGGCAAAGGAGCTATAATTACACCTCAAGTGGTTTTAATGACACAGGAGGGAATTCAGAAGCCTTAGGTTGGAACAAAAGCAGGCGCCTATCTTCAGTTGGACATAGTTCACAAATCTCCTAGCTTTCCCCAGATAAAAAAAGTTCTGAGAATTCCTAAAAGGCAAGATTCCCTGGAGGGGGCTTAAAGATGGAAATAGATGCATTTATTTTAAGCAGTTTATAACCCTGGCCTTAGAGACCACCTCTTGTCCACCCTTCAATTCTCTGTAAACTAGGACATTGAAAACAGTATTTTGGGTGATTTCCTGTATTTCTTGGGAAAATGTCTCTGTAAATAAACATTCCCAGTCTCTCCTGCAGGAATTGGTGTCTTCAGCAACACTCTGTGTGTGTGTGTGTGTGTTTGGGGAGGCGGCACTCAAGCTCAAAACCACCTCTCTCTTCCCACAGCCTCCTGGCTCTCTTGCTGTGGGGCTGACCAGTTAATCTAGTCTCTCCGGACTCCAAGGAGGAGATGGCAGAGAAGGAGGGACATTGGGATGGCTGGATTTTGCAGTCTGTAATACCCTCCCAAGGCCAGTGCTGTCTGGAGCAGATACAGGCCAAGTGGATGCATTTTCCGGAGACCCAGCAGAGGGAGCTAGGAGTAGAAGCCAAGAACCTTCAAAGGCCTCAGATGCGCGCATTAGCAATTCTGATTTCGGTCTGTTTCTCTCTTTATAATGGAAAATAAATAGCGAAGAGCCTCTCCTTGAAGTTGTAGGTGGATTTATGCTCTTGAGCTGATTGGAGGTACCCAGTGCCCATTTTGGGCAGTAGGGTTCCCACAGAGAACCCATTTTTAATAAACAGCAATCTACTGTCCAGTGTCCTTGCTGCGGGAGGATGTGGGATGCCCAAATCCCAAGCATAGACAGCCTGGGGAGAGTGGAGGGAGCTGCCCCATGGTGGAGACACCTAGTACACTGTCACCCATGACACCTGGAGAGCAAGGGAGCCTTTCAAGAGGGAATATTTCTCCTGAATAGGAACTGTGAACAGAGCCAGGTGCCACTGGCACTTCAGGTAACACGATAGACTTTCTGGCCAGGGAGGATGGTTCAGCATGGGGAAGAGGGTGTGAAAACATTGAAGCAAGAGGCTTGTCTTATCATTAGTCATTTCCTTTATATTCAAGGTATAATCCACACCATAATTGTATGGAGTGCACACATCTCGAGTACACAGCTTAATGACTACTGACACCCGTGTGATGCACTCAGTCAAGATGGTACACATTTCTCACACCTAGAAGTTTCCTTTGGGCCACTTCCTGTTAGCATCTACTCTCTCAAGATAATCACTATTCTGAATTCTGTAGTCGTTGATCGATTTTGCCAGTTGTTAAACTCATATGACATGTTCACTTTTGTATCTGGCTTCTTGTGTGATTTGTCTGTGTTGCACTGGGTAGCCCCTTCCCCACCTTCCTCCTCCTCTTCTTCCTCCTCCTTCTTTTGCAGTACTGGTGATTGAACTCAAGGCCTTTGTACTTTTGTATTTTTTTATTTCGAGACAGGATCTCTACAATTCACTATGATGTCCGGGCTGGGCCAAAACTTAATATCTTTCTGCCAGCCTTCCAGAGTGCTGGGCTTACAGGTGTGTGCCACTGAACCTGGCTGGTATTCTTTCTCAATTCTGGAGTTTTCCATTGTACAAATATACTATAATTTGTTTGTTTATTACTGTAAAGATAGCTATTTTTATTTTTATTTGGCTATTGTGAATGAAGCTGCTATCAGCATACATTCTTGCGCAAGTCCTTGTGAGGACACGTGCACTCATTTTTGTTGAGTAGATATTGAGAAATGAAATAGCTGGTTATAGGGTAGGTTTATGTTTCACTTAGTCAATAATACCTAAGAGTTCTATGACCTGCTGAACCAATTTATACTCCTGTCAGCAGTGAGAGGAGTTACACTGGAGGGATCACCCTGCCCATGTCTTAAGCCCAGCACCACAATGTTTTGCTGATTCTCTTGTGGGTTCCACTTAGGTCTCTCCCGTCCTGGCCTTAACTGGACCCATGAGCAGGGGCTACCTGAGCAGCACGTGCAGTATAGTCTGAGCTCCAGGCTGGGGTCAGACCTTGGCCAGTATGAAGGATCAGTCTGTGACCAAGGAAATTGTCTTCCCTTGCTGTGATGTTAGTGACTGTGATGGTGGCAGTAGATACAGCTTACTGAGCTTTTGGTACGGCCTGCTGAACCTTTCATACCTCAAAGCAATCTGATGGCAGATACTGTTTACCTTGTTAATGTGGAAATCGGGAAAATCAAATCTCTGTTAGGTTAGACACCTCAGTCTATGCAGGAAGGTGGAAGGATGAGGATCCACACCTTTGTCTGACTAACAAACCCTTGCTTTTTCCCTTTTTGTTATGTTATTCATTGAAAATACATATTTGGCACAGACACACATGAGAAACAAGGAAGGGCAAGCCATCTTCCAAATCCTTGATCCATCCATTTCTTCTCCCCCAAGCTGACCACGATTACTTTTCTTCTCGTGTGCGATTCTAGAGAATGTCTGCATTTGCGAACACAAAGCAGCATTTCCCCCCACACAACACCCTGCACCTTGCTTTCTTTATTTAACAGAACGTGTCAGATAACTTTCCATTTTGCGTACTCACTGGCTTCTTTTTCACAGATGTACTAAGTTGTTTAACCACTCTTCTTTTGGCGGACATTTAGACTGTTATCAAATATCTGTTATGATGAACAACGCTGCCACAGATGTCTTTGTACATATGCTACTTTCCCCATGTCAGTCTGCCTATATGGTAAGTATCTAAACTGGGGTTGCTGAGTGTGCATATTAAGTTCCATGAATATTACCAACCTGCTCTCCACATTGCGAAACCAGTGGATTAACCTTAGAGAATCCAGGAGACATGGGCTTTCCGAGGAGGTGAGTACTCACCATCACCTCGACTGGCAGGTGCGGTTCATTGCAGCGTGTGGATGAAAGAACCTGGTCTCCCAGCAAGCAATGCAGGTGGCCCGCAGGGCAGCTGTCGACCTCCCCGCACGCTGCTAGGCACTGTGACTACTCCTTGACTTCTCTCTGATGCTTTTGCCCTGTGGGGTTGGCTCCCCGGTTAGACGGGAAGATCTGAGGGCAGGAACTTCTTTTCCACCTTTATTCACTACATTTCGGCTGTGAAAGTTTGAGGCTGAGGACTCTCAATAAGCATGTGACTGTTATTTAATTATTACCATGTAGAAATTCAGATGATTTTTATCAGGCTCTCAGAAGAATGCGTGTCTTTGCTATTCACCACTTAAACTTAAATTCTCACAAACTAGGGAAAGGATTAGTCTCAATGACAATGCTAGGAGAGAGATCTGAGAGAGGCGCCCATAGCAGATAAGAATGAATTGTAGAAGGCTGAGCCAAAACTTACCCACTTAGTGAGATCCTGACTCAAAGGTACAAATGTGCCCTATTCTCAAACCTCTTTTTCTAATTTTGGCTCATTTCTCAATAGTTTGATACTTGTTCTGGGAAGAATTATGGGTGTTAGTGCCATAGAAGTCCCCCATCAACACCTGGTTCACAGAGGAGGAAATATGTGTTTCAGAAAGATAAACGCAAAGCCAGGGTGTCCATGTGCAGAAGAAGAGATCAAATTGGGAGGAGCGAAGAGAGAGGGAGGCTGATGGACTGGGGTCATCAAGAAGACTTTTTGGGAGGAAGTAAATTTGGGATTGAAGAATGAGTAGCAGATTTCATCATGTAAAGAGCAGGGAGAAGATACTGAGGCAGGAGACATGGCTCAAGTGTGCAGAGACAAAAATAGACAAGCTATGCCTTGTGGATAATAAACGTGGTAGTCTGGCTTTAAAGAAATGTTCATGTAGGATGATGTATGATGATGGAAAATGAAGTTAGAAATGGGGTTTGGACTTTGAGGAAGGTTGGCTAAGACATTCGTATGTTGGTTTTGAGTGATCACTTGGGGAAGTATCAGAACAGAAGTGTTGTTTTGGACAGATGATCACATAGCTCAGAAAGGCATGTGTCCAGCAAATATTCACTAGGCATCCATGGAAAGACAGGCATTGAGATTGGTGCTGAAGATGCAGACAAAAGGGTTCCAAGCCCCGGCCATGAGGAGCTCCTGGTCTCATGAAGGAGCATTGGTCTAAGTTGGGAGCCAGGGAAGACAGAAGTTCCTACTTGTGAAAGCTGTAGGCTCGAGTCAGGATATCTGTGATGGGATTGGAAGGAATAACATACAGGGGAAGGCTTTTGAAGAAGAAAGCCAGAGACCAGGGGGAATGTTGGGATTTTGATGACAAAGTGGGAATGCTTCATAATACATTCTTGAGCAGGTTTTCTCAACCTTGATGCCATTGGCAGTTTGGGCTGGTGGTGGGAGAATCCTGTGCTTTATAGGATATTCAACAACATCCCCAGTAGTGTCATCTACTAGATGACACTAGTTGCATCCCCCCAACCAACTGTAACAACCAAAACTATTTCTAGACACTGCCAAATGTCCCCTGGGGAGTAGAGTTGTTCTCAGTTGTGAATCATTGCCCTGCAGGGTAGGCGTACTATAGTCCTCACGAAAGTGAAGTAACTTCTCCAGGGTCCCTTAGGTAGAAAGTTTTGGAATCAGGTTTGGAACTCAAGCAGCATGGCTGGGGAGCAGGCCTCCTTCACCGGGATAAGGGTGAGCAGTGAGGGAAAGAGAATCAGTTCCAGCTAGGACTTGAGAAATGTCTGCTGACCTGGGCGCTCCCAGACACTGATTGCTGTTATGCTCTTGGAAGGGCTGGGTGCAAGGTAGCACAGCTCAGTGCAGCAAGAATCAGTGACTGGCTAGCTGCAATTCTCTTAAACCAATAACTTTCTGAATATTAAAGAATCAAGGAGGGAAACATTTATTTTCCCATAAAGCTAGGCTTTCACGCTCCAGGGGATCTGTTACTGATATGTTGCAATATTTTAGATGTGATTATCTTGTCTTCTTTGGATTAAAATACATTTTGTAGTTAAAAAGTTGAGAGGCTAAAAAAAAATTCTAAATCTGGAGATGATGTTTGCTTCTCTCCAAATCTAATTCAGGTCTCACACTGCTATCATAAAATTCATTGATCTGTCGGTTTGCCTTACATTGGAATAGTGTGAAGTAAGTTTATAAACTCAAACACCTGGCGAATCAGTGAAAAGGTGTGTTTCTTCTCAGGGCATCTTCCCTGCCTTTTCCAGCCAGTTTCATGCTGCTTGTTAGCATTCAATGATTTATTTAACAAACATAATGTTGTGACCTTACTAGTACTGTTGTTTGGAGCTGGAACACATAGATAAGATACAGCTTCTGCCCTCAAGATGATGCAGTCTGCCGTTTGGTCTGGGGCAAGTGTGTGCCTCCGAGAATGCTTCCAACAGCGATGTTGTAGCGCGGTGGGACTCAGACGTAGGCAGGGTGGGAGGCCTTCCAGTGGCAGGCAGAGCATTGACAAAGGCCTGGAACCACAGCCGCCTGAAGGCTGAATGTGCGGAAGTGCTGCACGTTGCTAGCATGGCTGCAAGGGGGGAGGTCAGCAAGGACACAACCTGGATTCCAAGAAAGCTTCAATCTTCAGGATCTTTTTTCCTTTCCATCCTGGCTTTCATTTCTGTTCCATAGACTCCCAGTCCCTCTCCCAGCATCTTGCCGTCTTTCAAGTGCCCAGAAATCCTCCTTTAAACATCATCTGTTCCCTGTTGCCTCTCTGATCCCTCATGGCTCTGAAGGTCCATACTCTCATTTTGGTAATCATTGAGTTTTCATCAACAGAGTGCAGGTACTCTACCTATTTTTGAGGCAGGGAATTGTGTCTTATAATTCCCTGGTTCCACAGAAGCCCTCTGAGAAAGGGCTGGCACTCAACAAACATTCCATTTTCATTCTCTTGGAATTTAGAACTTGAAAAGCCAGGTGTTGTTCATTCTGACAAAATTTTGGTTGGACTTCATCTCTGGCTCTGCGTGGCCTGACTTACTGCTCTTTCCTTCCCACTTCTTTCCTTAGACTTTTTGGTATCCCCTGAGACCTTCTCTACCTCTGTGTGTCCTGATGTCCCCAAGGTTCTGAACACGGGTCTCTGATTTCTTCACATGTTGCCTGGTTAAATTTTCATCTTAAATTTTATTTTTAATTTGCATATATAATCCAATATATTTTAAACGTTTTTTCAGTATTTACTCATTGTCAACAGTTATTACTGAGGCATTTTGCATTCTCTTCTATGATCATGAAGTTTTTGAAATCTCTGTGTATTTCACACTGGCCACACCACACATCAAGTGCACTAGTGGTTACTGGACTAGGCAGTGCAGGCCACTACAATTTTCTTTTGAATACAATCAAAAGAAAATGTACTTTTGCATAGAAGAGTACATTTAAAAAAAAAATCTCTGGCAGCCACAAGGGAGGCAAATCCCCCCAGGTGCTATGAGTTTTCTGTAGCCCATCATCCCATTCTCAGAGTCATGTCACCCTCCCAGGTACCATTTATAAACTGGTAGCTCGGGATCAAAGTCTCCATTTGCAGACTTTGCCTGCCAGAGTATTATCTGAGGGCAGTTTGGGGCACAGCCAGCAGAACCCCTTCTGGGTTTTGTCCAGAGTTCTGAAAAGGAGAACTGGAACTCTCATTTCCTCTGTAGTTCTCACCACCTTTCAGATGATGACAGAGAAGGCATTTTGCCTTCCTATGGTTTTAATTACCACTCACTTGCCAATAAATCTTAGTTCATCTGAGAATTCTGTCTGCTTCCCAGACCTAACCCCACCGGAACTTCCTGTCACCTGGGGCCTTCTGACAGAATTCATCATCTGTAGCGCCCTACTCCCAGGCGTGAACTTTCTCCTTCTGCATCCTGTAGCCTGGCGAATGGCACCAATGTCATTCCCGATGTCATCCAGGAATCTAGGCAACATTCTAGAAGTCCTTCTCCCTCCTGATTAACAGTCAGACATCAAGACCAGTAGAGCCTTTCATCAACTTCTAGAATCTGTACCTTCCTCTCCATCTTCCTTCACTATGAGTTCAGAATTTATTGTCTCTTGCTGAGATAACTGCCCTTAACTTGAATTCCTGCCTCAAAAGTAGTCTCGTTATCTTTCTAAAATTCAAGACTGATATTCCTATTCTATTAAATTATTCAGGCAAATTTTAGGGCTAATATTTAAAACTCTCAAGTGAAATCTCATGATGCCTCATAAGCTCACTCCTCTCATCCTTTCCAAAAAGGAAATCACCTTTTCCAAAAAGAATCCCCAGACTTTTTTGAGTGAATAAAACTATTTTGACTCTTATGGGTGTGGTATGAATGTTTTTCAGATCTTGGGATTGGAATGGTACGACTTCCCACCGAAGGCCATCTCTGTGGCCAATTGTTCAGATTGTCGGGGTCTGACCTGAGACCTCTCTCCATGCCTGACATCTAATTTTCTGGCCCAGAGAAAGTAAATTCCCTGTCCTGCCATTAGATCATTATCAAATGTTCTGCCTTATCACTCAAGATCACCAGGGATGAGTGTTCTTCAAGGGGGAACTGGCCTTCTTTTTATTAACAGGCGCTGCTGATTTCATAAAAGGGGAACTTCGTGCTTTATTCTAGAGTATTTGTGAGGAATCAGGACCCTAAGAGATTTTTACTTAGTAGGAATAAATCTGTCTAACCTGGCAATGCTTGAGGCACTATTTATTACTTTCCCAGCAATAACAGTATCTTATGTGTTAATGCCTTCATGATACAATAGTGCTCTCTCAAGCAGTATCTCATTTTTATTTTCAACCTTTGTGAAGTTGGAATGGCAGGTGTTATTATCTGAGGAGCAGAACTAGGATTTGGGCTAGAGTTCAGTGGGCTCTGAGCCCAGTGCACATTAGACAATGGTTACAATGTCTTCTTTGGTGGAAAGCAACCCTTCTTTTTAACATCATAGTTTCTAAAGTGGCCTTGTGTCTTTTTTGTAGTTTATTTTATTTGAAGAAAAATTTCCCTTTATGCCTTTATCCCTCTGATTTCTATCTTACTTTCAACACTGGTAAGGTAATTGAATAGGAGAGTAGCTAAGATTCTCTTTTGTTCTATAATGTTCTGGTGACGAGAGAAACTTCTGCTCTGAGTATTAATATTTTAGCATCTTAGACAGTACCCTCATCCACTATCACCATGTGAGGCCCAAGTTTCTGTCTTCAAATTCTTAGCCGGGTTTCATTCATGCAAGATGGCAAAATCCTTGAGATCTGCTGTACAACAGTGTGCCTATAGTAAACGATACTGTGTTAAACACTTAAAACTTGTTAAGAGGATAGATTTCATACTTTTTTCCTAGATTTAAAAAAAGTCTTATCTGAGCACTTAAAGGTGTTCTTGCTGTGTTTGGGAACTAAGAGACCATTGCAGCCCGGAGGACTAAAACAGACAATTATGCTGTGTGTAGAAGACAAGCCTGCACATTCCTATGACAAAGGTTCATTCTGCATAGAGCTTACAAAACAAAGACCAGGATGCACTGACTGTGGCTATTTGGTCACTTGGGACCTGAGTTCCTAGGACTTTGGAATACAGGTGTCACCACACATTGAGGGAATCAGTGCTGAACATGGCGAGCAAGAAACCAGAGCAACTGGTCATCACACATAAGTGGCTCCCTCTACCTAGCAAGCTTTCTCTCCAGCTCTGCTTCCTGACTTTCCTCCCTCTTCAGAACCCAACTCTGATGTCACTTCCTCTGGGAAATCTCTCATTCTTCAATTTAGAGTGAATTGTTCACACCCATAACACTTTGTACGCCTTTTAGTTATATCTCTTAGAAAGAGGCAGTGTAGCATGGATCAAAAACCCAGACCCTGAGACTATGTTATGGGATTTGAGTTCCGACCCTACCACTCTACAACCTTGGGTGAGTTTTTTCTTCTCCCTACTTCTTTATCTAGGGCATGAGAACATAGATGATGATGATAGTACCCACCACACAGAGTTGCTGTACTAGACAGCATACAGTGAGTGCTCTGGGACCCCTGTTATTATGGTTGGTACAGCTTGGATGTGGTTAGAATTACTTGTTTGAATCCCAGTACACTGAGCACATCATCAGTTTTAATACATATTTGTTGACATCCAAACATTGCATAATAGGTGCTCAATAGTCATTTGTTTATTGAGTTGTTTATTAAATTGAAATGAATCAGGATACATAGGATCAACAGTATTGAATAAGTCAACCAGGCAATGAATATTTTGTCAAGTGCCGACCAAGAGACTAGCCTGCGTGAAGACTTACAGGCCTTAGCATAGTATAAAACACAGCATTCTCTGTAACATAATACTGGTGTTTACTATAATAATTGTTAAATTATTTTAAGTACCAAATTTAACAATTCTGCTCTATGCATAGAGCAGAATACTTAGTGTCCTTTAACAAATGTCTAGTGAATCAAATTTCCCTCCTGAGTTTAAACCACAAGGATCAGTTTACAAAAAAAACCCTAAATCACCTACACTTTTTTTAGGAAATGGCTCCCTAGGACACATAGTGACAGCTTAGCATGTGGTGTACCTTTCACTTAGCACACCAGAGGGCCTTCAGAATGTAGCCTAACTTTTTATTTAGAAACTACAGACTTGGAGAGAGTTGCAAAAGCGAGACAGGAGAGCCTGTGTCTCCTTTACCTAATTCCCCTCAATGGTTGCCTCTTACTCTAATAGCAACATCATGTAAAAACCAAGAAATTGACAGCAGGTCAGAGCGTGTATGCAATTCTCCCTGCGCATTTAACTTCGCGTCTCCACGGGAAAGCACTGAAAGGGCTTCGGTGGAGATGGGCAGAAGCTCACTCTGGGCAGGTATTGGCCCAAGAGCCGCGGGAGTGCTCATTTCTCAGCCCCTGCTATCCTATACAAGGACTCTACGGGAGATGTACAAGGGAGCTTGCGTGTCATCTGGGGTGGTTAACAGCAGAGCAGCGGAAACTCAGGCAGGGCAGAGGTAGGACTTTGCCAGTTTATATGAGAGAATTCCTAACTCCGAGTTGGTTTTCTTTCCTCATACACAGGGGTTACCTGCACCCCAGGACATAATTCTGTAGCAGATTCACAATCCAAGGATGGGCTGGTTGCCTTCTGCTAAGCTCATAAACGCCATATTCCAAGGGTCCAATCCACATTTATGAGAAGGAACAGAAATAAAGCCAAGTGTGCCGAAGACATCCAAGACATCACCATATAGCCCTGTTTATGAAGCCGCAAATAACCCGCCTACCGAGGTGTCGGCGATGGTATTTTATAGAGGTTTAGAACACCTCATAAAGGCCTTTTATTCAGCATGCTTAATTTTAAATAGGTCCTTAAATTGTAGGGCATCTAAATGCCAGTGGTCTTTGAATATATATACGCTTTCCTCAAAGAGAAAAAACAGGACAAATCGCAAAGAAACAGGGAAACCTCACGCTACCATCCTCAGCTGTTTCAACTAGGAAAGGCTGGCAATGATGGGAGGGACTTTTCAGTTAGCAGGGCAGGAAGGAGATGGGCAGTTAAGGGACCAGAGTCTCCCTGCAAACCCCGGCAGCTGGTGTGTGAGCGGCCACCCCACAGATTGTGTAGCAAGGTGTACGCTACCACGTAAGGGTCTGTATGGATCGAGGGTCTACTGTGTGCAATTGCTTTTATCTTCACTGCAACCAAATGAGGCAGAAGTTTTAGTTACCACCGCAGAGGGCAGAAATGAGGCTCTGTGAGTTAGGTGACAGACTCCAAGACAAAGGGCTAGTGTGTGGTGGACCCAGAATTTAATTCGTTTGAGCTTTTGGATTCACTCCTCAAGCTTTACTGCCAAAAGAATGAGAAAAGAAGAAACACCAGAGTGACAGTTGAGTGAGATCACCACTATACACAAAGTCTGCTGCCAGGTCTAGAGTGTTTGATCAACGTCTACTTCCATCATTATCTCATTAATTTTGATTAACATACACTTACAGAGTGCTTACTATGTGCTAGGCACTCTTCCAAGCACTTTATGAGTCCAGACTCATTTGATTACTACAACCACCGTGGGAGGGATGATCATTATCATCTGGCAGATGGGGACCGGCGGATACAGAGAGGTTCGCCCAGTCGCCCAAGGACACACAGCTAAGCCACAGCAGAACTGGGGCTCAAGCCCAAGCAGTCTGACGCACAGTCTGGCCCAGTCTCTGCTCTGAACACTGTTCTGTGCTGCCTCCATGCTGAGTCACCTCTGAGATCACTGCGACCTGGGAGGTCCCTGGGGCTATTGTGTTAGGTGTACAAACACTGCTGGGTGTAGTCCAGGGGATGTCACAGGTGAGCATCACTGGGAGGGTCTTAGACAGCCAGCCCCACCCTGGAGGTTTTAACTCAAAAGGACCTGAATTGTGCATTTCTTCCCACAGCACATCTATGGGAAGATGCAATCGACTTCCTTGGTCCCAGCCAAGGCCCATATTCTCATTTTGCTCAGGAGCCTGCCAGTTCTGCTGCTGCCCCCACACGGCCCCCAGCCAGGCTGCTCTGCTCTGTGCCACTGCACCCTTTCTCTGCTGAGTGAGGGTCTCCCTCTGTCCCAGCTCGGTGCTGGACACAGCGGACGTTCTGCTGGTGCAGTCTGACCTGCCTAATCTTAGATCCTTGAAATGTGACGTGAAGGAGGGAGCTGACTCATCCAGACTCTGCAATTCTTTCTTTCTTCAATGATCTGAGCTTGTTGAAGGGACGCAAAGGGACAGGAGGGAGTCCGCAACTGGGAACCACCTGGAAGAGAATAGAATGAGAGCTCCTCACTTTGGTCTATTTTCTCATTCACTCAGCAAACTTTTACTGAAGAGTGATGAGATTTAAGAATCGCTGAATGGAGATGATAAGACAAAGCCTCTCCTTCCTGAAGCTCACCCTACCAGGGGCTGGGGGATAAGAACAGACAGCTCCAATGTAGTCTGGAATCTGCTCTAAGGCGAAATATGTGAGGAGGAGAAGAGCAGGGAGCGAGCAGCAATTTGCTCATCCCACATCTGCTGTCCATCCTTCCTTTGCTCTGTGCACAGGACAGCCTGTACTAGGTGAAGATGGGAGCACATTTTCCTGGACCAGCAGGATTTTCCGCCTCCGTGGTCCTGCCCTCAGATGAGATCCCCAGAGGTCCTTGTCCTCATGAATGGAGCAGATGAAGGATGAAAAGGACCACGACTGGAAACATGCTTTCCTATGATATGGCAACAACAAGAAGCAAGCCCTTCCCCCTCAGTTAATAGAGATGACACCTACTGAAGAGAATCCAGGGAGTTTTGCTTCCAAGAAGAGCCACATGAAGTCCCAGCAGGGGCCTCACCTACATGTGAAGAAAAAGCGTTCTTTGGGTCAGGGAACAGGCCTGGACTGTCACAAAACTAACCCCATGAGAGCTGATATTTAAATACTGTGTGTGTTTACACTAGCTCAGGGGTGCTTGGCCTGGAATGGTGCAGACTCCAGCCACGTGTCACTAACTCACAGCCACACCTCTCTGCAAGAGGGTGGGTTATGTAGTCCAGCCCTGTGGCCGGAAGCCACCATCAATCAGCCAGGCTCTGGCGCAGGCACTCTGTGTCATATGAGGCTGGTATAGGTACAGTGCAGGAAAACTGTCTAAGAGAAAATTGGTAGCCTTTTGAATATAAATCTTGGAAACCTAAAAAGCATGTCAGGCATGGTGATGATTTAAAGAGAAAGATGTGTTACTCGGAAGAACATGTTTTTTAGTTCCTGCCACCCTTTGCATCTGCTAAGGCTTGGACTGTCCTTGTCACTCATGAATTAGCTCATTTAAAAACAAGGTTCTAGACATGTATGGATGTGTTGGAGTGTCTGTGAGTGCTGGGGTCTGAGCACTTCCTGTTTTCTGGAGCTCCCAGCCTGGGGGAGATCAGGTGCTGTGCAGGGTTCAGGTGTTCTGCTAGGACTCTGGTTGGAGAAGGAAGCATGTGGGGGTGGGGACTGGCAGGTTCTGCAGAGGTCAGAAGTGACCTCAGAGAGGGAGGAAAGAACAAACTGAATCCTGAGAGATGAGAGTCCAGCATCGAACTGTCAAATCTCTAAAAGCTTTAAATATGTAGAGATGTTAGGTCAAAATCCCAGCTCTGCTACTTGTTAGCCGTGTGACCATGGACAAATTATATAACTTTTCTAAAGTTTAGTCGTTTTACTTGTGGAATGGGCACAGTAAAGCAATATAATTGCTTTGCAGCAATATAATACCTGTTCTCCATACTTGGTACCTAATGTGATGATTCTTAGGCACGGGGCAAAGCAGGTCAGGGAGGGGAGATTTTCCAGGTGTGTACTTAGCAGTGAATTGACTGGGACAGGGGGAGCTGCTGGAGGGTCAAGTGCAGACATGAGCAGTGGGGCAGGGGTAGAAGATGATCCAGCTGGATGGGAGGGTGCTTTTGAAGCACCCTGAGGGAAAAGGGGTCTTTGAAGGATTTTAAGCACTGCCTCCTATGTGTGCTGAAAACACACCCCTTTCGGAGTCCCTGTCTCCTGAGAACTCCGGCTGGAGAGAGGGAAGAGAGGGAAGTGTTGCATCTTTTCCTTTGTGTTGCCGTTGACATTTTGTGCCCCATCTTTTAGCAGCCCAGGACAGCCCATCAGCATATCCTTAGAGGGTGAACGGCTGCACGGAATGGACATGTACACCGGGAAAACCCTGTAACAGAGCTGTTTCATTAGCTGTGAGCTGTGAGCTGTGAGCTGTGAGCTGGCACAGAACATGAAGGCAGGTCCAGCCCACTAATTATGGTAACTTCAAAACAAACAGAAGACATGAGCTGAGCACATGGTGTAGGGAGATGGCAACACGCACAAACAGGAAGACAGAGAGCCACGGTGGCCGCTCTCCACCCAAGCAGCTTCTCCAGACGCGTCCCTTGCCTGCCATCTGACACTTAGCGGCAGGGAAGTGGACACACAGGTCAGAAATGGCTGTCCTGGTGACCTTCCTCCCCGCTCTGTGTGACGCCTCAGGCAACAGCACAGGTGGGATCTTCTTGGCTAGATGGTGGGCTGGCCCAGCTGAGGGGCATTTGTGTACTCCTCTGGGTCTTGACTGTGTCAACTCCGGATGACCAGTGCTGAGTTTAGGGTTAGTTCTGCTCTTTGCTAGCAGGACAACTTTGGGCAGTTTAATCAATCACTTTGACTAACACAGAGATGGTAAAAGCTACTCCACAAGCAAATATGAACCATTCATTCTGTCAGCAACTATTTCTTACAGCACTTACTGAGGTCTGGACTCTACTGGGCCCGGGAGACCTGGATGAAAAAGACTCATGAGGGTGCTCCAGAGGTAGGATGCTACAAAATATGAAGGGCAGTCATGGAAACAGGTGCTCCAGCCTAGAGCATCATGGGAGACAGCAGGGGGCATCTAACTCAGCTGGAGAAGGAAGCTTCCTGGAGGGTCTTCATGTCTGCATGAAGCAGGAGACAGTCATAGGCTGAGAGCAAGGGGCATTTGAGAAATGGTTGACAAGGAAAATTTGAGAAGCAGTTGGCCAGCGGCTGCCAAATGGTGGCTAAGAGGATCATTACGACAATGGCATGAGTCTCTGGGTAGAAAAGCAAGTGACAAAACAGCAAAGGGCAATCATATCATCAGTTTTTGCCAACGTTTGTATTGATACTCACTACTGCTGTTATATACACTTACTAATGTATTTCAAGATCTCCTAGCTGACTTGTTGGCAAAAGTAGTTGGCTTCTCTGTGTCTCCTGACACAGCCATGTGTATCACTGCCCCCTCTTTTTCTCTCATGCTCCTGTTCTCTTTTCTCCATTTGGATAAGCCCACACTGTCCTCCAGACTTCACTCCAGGCTGACACCCTCCAGAAAGCCCTCAGGATGCCACCGTCTGGGATTACTTGCTAGCTGAGTGCCTTCCCTCCCATCTGGGGGTCCAGGAGCCCTGGCTGTCAGAGTCTCCCCCTTGGCTGAGTCCACAATTTGCTTCCTTTTTGTGTGACGTTGGTCTCCCACTCAAATCTGGCCTGATGACTTCAGAGGTGCACTCAAAGCCCTGACTCAGGAGAGCTGTCAGACCTGCCCCCAAAGAGTCGAGGGCTGGGGTAGAGATGGCCCACCTCAGGGCTGTCACATCTGAGCAGAGAGATGCTCCAGGACATGTAGTCCTTTAGGGCCAGCACCCGCTTCTCTCTCATCCCATGTCCTCTGGATCCCAAGCCCTGCTCTCAGTAGGAACTCTGCTTTCTCCTTTTCCTTTTGCATCCCTAAGCTCTGCTGAGCACAGACACTACACAAGGACCTGACAACACAGAGCTGAAAATGTGCTCTTCTAAAAAACCCATGATCTCAGGTCTGTCAGTTCCCCAAATGTTCTAGCTACTCCAGAATACTTGTCCATCTGAGGGTTCTAAAGAAGAGAAATTTCTTACTCTCTGAGTGTTATGGTCTGTGTCTAGATGTCCCCCTAAAGCCTCATGTGGTCATAGGTTGGGCTGGATCTAGAGTGTGTGATTACTAAATTAGTTCACAGATTGGTTTGGCATAGTTCGCTGAGATCAAGGATATAATGCTAGGATTAAGAGTATTAGGATTAAGGGTGGGAGTACTGCCCACCCTAAAGGCAGGTAGCCTAGATAAAATATAAGGGACAGAAAGAGGTTTACTTACCCTGTTGCTTGCATCCCTTGCTTGCCTTGCTGCCTTCTGCCTGTTGGCCAGGCCACCCTGCCTTGGATCCAGCCAATTGTGAACTGAAACTTCTATGAGCTATGAGCCAAATAAACTTTTCTTCCCCTGATTTTGGGTGTTGGCTATTTTGTCTCAGCAATGAGAGAAATGTGACTAAGACACTGAGGATGACTCCCCAGACCTCTTCATTTCAGCCGGCACTCAATTCTCAGAAACAGGGTGATTCTGCTCCATGCTCCAGCATCTCTTGCCCTCAGCACTGAGCAACCCACAGGGTGACAGAACCAGGCACAGAAGGCTCAAGCTGCACAGAGTTGTCCCAAAGCACAGGGGCCTCCACTATGCTGTCGTTGCCTCCACCAGGACATTTTCATTCCTCGTCAAAGAAGGCTAAAAACAAACAAACAAACAAAACAAAGAAGGGTAACTGCCGTCATCAGCAGGATCGATCTGAGGCTGCTGATGAGCTGGGGATCTGAGTAGGGAGCTAAATGCTTTCATACTATTTAGGGGAAAAGAAAGCTGGAAAGTTTAAAATGAGAGGGGGGACAGAGAGCAGCAGAGACTCACACAGCACAGTTAAAGACCTGCCTTCCACCCCAATCCCCCCAGGGTAACAGTGCAACGGCCTTGCTTGCCTGGCTCTGGCAATATGCTAGGAAGGTCCTTATCAATGACCTTGACCTCCTTTGGGAGGTACCCACAGTGTCGGAGAGGCAGTCAAAGCTTGGAGGAGTGAGGAGACTGGGGAGTGATGGAGCTTTGCTTCCAGGCTGGGTCTGCCTCAGTCTCTCTGCCATGTTCTTCCAAATATTCATCAGAGAATAAGATTCTGATTATTACGTGTCCAGGGCTGAACATGTACGTGGGAAATGTGGGTCAGGGACACAGTCAGAAAGACAGGAAGTTGCTGTTGCCCCTCCCTTCCCTGGTTCAATTATCGACCAATCTGGGGCACCCACTGCAGGCCCAGCCATGTGAAGGAGGATTTTAGGCAATGTTGAGGAGCACAAACTGTACCCTGAGGCAGCAGGGATGTTGAAGGGTGTGCAGAGAGGGAGGGCAGTTCCCATGACAATTTTACGGGGCCACTAGACTGCAGAATAGAGGATGGATGGGAAAGGCGGCAAGGTTGGAGGCTGGATGTATCAGTAGTCTCTATTCTATGGAAGGTTCTGTGCGGTGGGCTGTGGGGGAAACAGAGGTCTGGAAAGGCTTGAGCCTACCCTCACAAGACTGAATTGGACCTGTACGAATCCCTAGTAGATAGTCTTGTGCCATGTGTGAGATAGGCAGGGGCTCAGAAGACATCTGCGGGGGGGGGGGATGAGCAGGAAGGGTTACTGAAGCAGGGGCAGGGATGTTCTCACCAAACAGTGAAGGGAGGAGGGGCTTTGCTAGGACACAAGGGATGACACTGGCTCAGGGAGGCTTTCCCCTTGGGGAAAGAACAGATGGAAGTGAAGCTGGGAGAAGCCCGTGTGTGGGGTGAGAACTGGGGGCCTCAGAGAGCTCTGAACTCACAGGTGTTGAGGGAAGATGGGGGAGGTGGCTAGGGCAGGTGGGCACTGGTCAGACAGGGGCCAGCAGGGAGACAGCCCGTACCCATGTGGTTCAGTGGAACAAATTTCATATGGGAGCACCCTTATCAGCAGGAGGCAGCCCCAAGCGTGGGCGAGGCAGGAGGCAGGGGGCAAAGGGAAGTTGCCAGAGCCTACGATGAGAGGTATGATCCCGAAGATGGTCATTCATGGCTGGAGAGGCCAACAGAAACAGTGTGAGCAGGGGATAAGTATCCTGGCTTCACTTCCTCATGCCCTCTTGCTGACTGAGCCTGAAGCCCTCTGACTTAGGGGCCTGAGAAATGCATCATGAGGGGTCGTCCCTGTGGCCCACAGAGCAGAGCAGGGGATGGGAAGTAACTGACGAAGGGAAAGCAGCCCTAGGGCCAGCAAGACTCGGGGCGCAGGTTGTGTGCCAACCCCACCCCGAGGCTGTCCGTACTGCGCAGCAGCCTTCCATGGACGTGGGCCTGCAGCCTGAGGGATATTCTGACTCTTGTTCTCCAGTCCTCCTGTGGTGTATTGAGGGCCACTGCACCCTGGAGGGCAGGTCGAGCATCCTAGTTGAAGCAGAGGATGTGGAGGATGACTCCAGGGGCCGGCACAGTCAATGGGGGCCTGCCCCTCGGCTCCAGGCCTCACCTCCCCACCACCTTTGGCTCCTTGCTGCCTGTACCTCTCACTCTCTTTTTGACCAGTCGGCATTTCCTGTCTCTTTACAGTAATCACCATCGACAGCTATTGACTGGCGGTGAAGGGGCTGGGAGCTGAAGGTGAGAGTGTAAAGGACTTCCTCGTGTTCTGGCTGTGCCGCCCCAGATGCAGTCAGGGAGGGGCTCATCCCTCATCCAGATACTCCAGCCTAATACTCCCTTGCTCCTCATTTCTCCTGCTTCTAAAGAGGGCCTCTTTGAATGCTAGCTAAGTATCACCTCCTAAGAAGGGCTTCCTTCATGGCTCCAGCCCACAGTCCAGCGGCAGGTGTGATCAATCCGTGATGCCCTACTACCTCTTCTTAAGGCAGAGGGTCTCAAACTCAAGCAAGCATTAACATCAGCTGCTGGGCTTGCGGGACCACGGGTTCCCGGATCTCAGTGCTGTGTTCCTGATTCAACAGGTCTGAGCGGTGCTGGAGCAACTGCATTTGTAGCAAATGTCTAGTGGGTCTAAAGTGATGATTACTATATAGTACGTGGAGCTCTCGCTTCCTTAGTGCCCTAGGAAGATCTTTTGGAGGGGAAAAGGCCCTATTTATGAAAAGCCTTACCTAGTGCTTTGATAAAAGCAGGTAATTAGTAAGTCACTGGCCAGACATTAGTTTAAACAGAACATTTTCCTTTGTGAGCAGTGGGGAAAGAGAGAAGAGTTTTGGATTATTGGTATGAATTTTATGATCTATAAAATGTTAAAATTTACTAAATATAATGGCTCTTTCTTCTGCTGGTAAATGAGTTGGTATGTAAAGTATTTAAAATAACACGTGCAACATGTTAAATGCTACAGATATGTTTGTTATTATTATCATTATTAGGGCACTGTACTAAGGCATTCTGCCGAACCCCTTAACTTGCACAATCTCTGTTCTAAGATACATGAGGAGACGGTTGTTATGGTTTATACCTAAAATGCCCCCCTTAACCTCATGTGCTTCCAGGTGGGGCTTTTGGGAGTAGCTATATCACAGGTGTGTGATACTGGATTAAGGGTGTGATAACCAGATCAGTCCACTGATTGGTTGAGCATAGTTCTGGGTGTGATAATGGGAAGGCTCACCGTGAGTGTGGGTGGCACCATCCAATGGGCTAAAAGAGAAGGCTCGCTGCTGTGGCCTCCTGCCTGCCCTGCCACGGACTCTTTCTTCTCTGCCATGCTCCCCTGCCGTGATGCCTTGCCTTGCAGCCAGCCAGCCATGGACTCAAACCTCTACAGAAGGTAAGCTAAAATAAACCTTTCCTTCTTTAACTTGTGGGTGTTGGGCATCTTGTCCCAGCAATGAGAAAAGTAATTAAGAAAACAATGAAGACCACTTCAGGTCTTAAACTACCCAAGATTTTCTTTCTTTATCTCTTTTTGAGTGGAGGGGGATGAAATACACCCAATTTTGAGCAGTACCTGTCATTGGAAAGTTGGATTAGATTTTTTTTTTACTATTTCTCTGCACTTTACTAATTTTCTACCACAAATATGTATTATCACAATAAGCTAAAAAAATTATTTACAAAACCTTAGGCATCTCCAAGACAACAGCACAGAAGACAAAAATTGAATACATAAGATAGATTACAGGGCTGAACAATTACTTTACCACCAACATGCACATCTTTCCATATGAAGTCAGGAACTAGTAATCATTCATTCATTCTTTCATTTATTTATTCACTTAAAATGTTGATTGGGTATTTAGCACCTGCTGGCCTTGTGCTAGGATTCGGAGCTAGAAAGGCAGTGCAGCAAACAGCTAAGGGCATGGCTCTGGCATCAGTCTAGTCCTGGAGGCTAGTCCCGCTTCTGCCACCTGCCAGCTGGGTGCCTGGACAATTTACTTTCCCTCTGTGTGAATCTGTGTTCTCTGTTGTAAATGGCCTCGCTATGCTGCTTTTGCTTTGGAGTCTCTGTGAGGATGAAATGTGGGAAAACCATGGCCAGCATATAGCCAGCAAGTGCTGATGGCAGACTGTTATTCCTGTGTCCTTGTTCTGAGATCTAGTTCCCATCACAGCATTGTAGTGACATCAGCCATCCTGGGGAGCCTTATGAATGGCTTTGCTAGGCTTAGTGAATGTTACCATCCTCACCTTTCATATGGAGACTGTGTGGTCTGCAGGATGGAGAGACTGACACAGAGTGCCACGAAAGTTCCAGATATCCTACTCTGCACTATGGGGCCTCTGTGTCACACCACTGGGCATGTAGGATGACACAGTGTGGCCAACCTTCTCAGCTAGTGGTTTGCTTTGTACTTTGCATCAATCTGGTTGCTTTTTAGTGCAAATTCTTCAGTCCCAAAGTCTTAGTTCATTTTTGCTACTGAAACAGAGTCCTTGGGTATATCATGAACAGAAATTTCTTGGTTGTGGTTCTTCAGGCTTGGAAGCACAATGTCAAGGTGCTGATATTGAGGCTTCTCTGCTGCATCGTCACACTGCAGTAGGCATCACTTGGGGGGAGAGCAAAGAGAGAGTGAGGGGGAGAAAAAGGGGTTAAGTGCACCCTTTTATAAGGACCCCCCTCCCTTGATGACAGCATTAATCCATTCACGAGAGCAGAGCCTTGCTGTCTAACCACCTCTTAAAGACCCCACCTTCCAACACTTGCTTTTTGAGGTACACATTCGAACTACAGTAACCAATTTCCAATAAACTTCAGTAAATCTTTTCTTAGAGTGAAGTCCAAAGGAGCTATTTTAACTTAGTTCACATGAGGGAATATTCACCTGCTGGGGCAGAAACAAGGCTTGATGGTACCCCACTAGGCATTGAGCTGAAACAAGCCCCTTTAGGAGCTGAAAACCACCACCTGTAACTAAATATTTCCATCTAGTGAGTATAAGAAAGCCCAGAATACTGATGGAAATATCATTCAGCATCCTAATATGATTAGAATACATTAGACAGCAGTGCAATGCTGAAGGAACAAGTGGGTGTCCTGGGACACCAGAGTCAAGGGATGATGGGAGGTTTGCTTGCTTAGTGCTTCATGTACAATTTTCGAGACAAAGGTGTCATTTTTTTCAAGGGAGAGACCTGGTGTGTTTCTTTTTTTAAATCTTATTTTATTAATACATGTTTGTAATACACGAAGTTTACATTCATTTTAAGGAGTAGGTACATGTACATGTACATAGCACATCTTGATTCTTTTTTATTCCCTTTCTCTACCTCCCTCTCTCTGTCTCTAGATCTCCTTTCCCAGTTTCACTATTATTGCTATTATTATTATTTACAGATCATGTTTGCAACATATGTTTACATTCATTGTGGGCCTTTGATACATGTACATGACACATCTTGATATGTTTCTAAAAGACCACTAATATGCTTCCCAAAGAGAAGCCAACTGTTATGGCTCATATCTAGATGTCCCCCAAAGCCTCATGTGGTCACAGGTGGGTTTTGCAGAAGTGGCTGGATCTAGGGTGTCAAATGCTGGAAGGAAGTGTGTGATGCTGGGATTCAGGGTGCCCCACCCTGGGTGTGGGTGGTGCCGCGCAAAGTGTGGGTAGCCTTGATGAAATATGGAGGCAGGCTTGGTTGCTGCTACTTTGCTGTTTTGCTGCCTTCTGCCCACTGTGTACTGTTTCTCCTCTTTGATGCCCCTTGCCATGCCACCCTGCCTTGAAGCCAGCGAAATATGGACTGAAACCTCTATAGACTGTAAGCCAAAATAAACCTTTGCTCCTTTAATTTTGGATGTCAGGTATTATTTTGTCTCAACATCAAGAAAAGTAACTAAGGCATCAACATAGACAGGTAGATAGAACCCCAACTTCCCTGTAGGGATTGGGGTGGGAGACCCAGTCTTTGGTCCCTGCTCCAGTCAGCTGTGTGGCCTTGCTTTGGATAAGCCATTTAATATCTCCAAGACTCAACATTTTCATCTGTAAAATAAGAGTAATAATGTTAGCCTCATAGAAATACTGGGAACATCTTATTAGAAAGCATTTAATGAAGCTGCTTAAGAGCTAGGGAGTACTATGAAAATGGCATTTTTACAATAAATGCAAAAATTCAGTAAAGTTTCATTTATAGGGGCTTAAGGGACTAAAGTCTTGCAATTGAACATTTTCAGATATATGGAACTTTTGTGGGTTTTATGGTTCATCCTTTTACCAAAAATCACCCCTCCTCATCTCTATGGGGACTTCAATTGTTATTTTTCTTACAATGGGAAGTTTCAAACATACAAAAATAGAGTACATAGTATAACAGACCTCCATTTATCCAGCATCCAGCTTCAATAATAATCAATTTACATTAGTCTCTTTTTCCCATATACTTCTGGCCCACTTCCTTCCCACCCCACTCCAAGCTATTTTAGAGTGAAATCCAGTATACATCATTTCCAGCTACATATCATTTCAGCTTATGCTGCTATAAGAAAAGGACTTTTTAAAAGTAATCTTAGGCACAACATTGTATCAAAAATTTGCCATAGTTCCTCAAGCTTATCAAATAACCAGTCTTCACTCAAATTTCTCTGAATGCTTTATACATTTTTAATAGTTTGTTTCAATCAGGGGATAAATAAGATTCATAATGTATTGTGTTGGATTGATACCCTTCTTAACTCTCTGATAACCCTTAGGTTTTCCCTTACTGAGTATTTTTTTCCCTTTGCACTTCCTCTGTTGGAGAGCGTCTTCTGGGTCATTTTCCCAGTGAGTTTATCATGCTCGGATTTTGCTAATTGAATTCATATAGTGTAGTTTAACAACTTCTTCTGTTGCCTGTACCTCTTATAAATTTGTAGTGAGGTCAAGAAGCATGATTATGTTGAAGTTAGTTTTTTTTGTTATTGCTTTTGTGTTTTTGGCAAGAACACTTTATAAGTGGCCCTCTGTGCTTCCATGAGGAAGCAAAGGGTGTTTGGTTGTCTCTGTGAGGTTGGCAGACATTGATGCCAGTTGTCTACATCTATTAATTTATTAGGGTTGGCATGATGTTGATACACTAATTCTGTCATGCTGCCTTTGTTTATTAGCTAGAATATATCTATAAATAGATAATTCTCTTCATCAATGGGAGTTATCCTGAGGGATAGCTCATTTAGGAAAAGTAAGATAAATGCTTAATTATTTTCCCTCTCTTTACCAGTTTTTAAAATAATTAGTGGGTTTGTGCCTTCCAGTGATGACCAGTTTGTTTTTTATTTTTATAAACTCACAGATTTCAAAATATCTGATGCCTTTTAATCTATTAGTTATTATTATTATCGAAGTTCAAATTCCCTCCCATTGGTTAGTGTATCAGTCAGTGTTCACTAGAGAAACAGATTTAATGCAAGACATATAAATATAATGATTTATAAGTAAGGCTTATAATGGCAGCCTGCAGGGTCAGGTGTGGAAGAGTGCAACAGGGCTGCCTGTGTGCTGGAGATATGAAGGAGCCAGTGGAAGGCTGAAGGCTTGGAGCTTACTATAGAGTCTTGAGCGAGTCTATATCAGCAAGCTGAAGGCTTGCCTGTGCTGGAAGGCTGAAGAACCTGCACTGGAAGACAGGATACCACATCCAAGGTGAAGGTGAAGACTGGAGCTGCTCTGAAGAAACAGAAGCGAGCCTTTCTTCTTTGTTTCCCTTTTATTCCATTCAGGCAACAAGCCTATTGGTTGGTCCCACTCACACTCAGGGTGGGTCTTCTGTTTTCAGTAAATCCCTCCAGCCACACCCAGAACTCTGCTGATCCAATTTAGCTGGATGTTTCTTACTCAAATTGACACAATCAGTTAACTATCACAGTTAGTGAGAACATCTTCAAGTTTGCTCCTGGAACCTTTTGATGTACCCATGAGGTCTTTGGTACTTTCTTTGCCCTTAACTACAGCAAGATGTCTCAAAATAATTCTGTACAGTTTGCTCCAGACTTGCCATCAAACATTTCTCTAAGGATTCCTGGTTTCATTTAGCAGAAACATGGGTCTTAACAGTGCTTGCTGTTCCTAATTTAGCCCTTGTTTTAGGTCTTTTTTAGTGGTTCAGAGATAGGGGAAAAAGTGCATATATTTACACATAAGATTAAATGTATGGTAAATTAATACTGCTGCTGCCAATTCAGATTTAGAGTTATAGAATTTTACTTAACCTCATTGATTTCATGTCTATATGGCTTTTCTTCCTTACTGAAAATATCATTTTTCACTGTCACCATATAATTACTCATGTGCTTTATTGTGAAACTGCACTCAACAATCTAAGAATAACAATACAAACACCACTATGAACTCTATAATTTAAACATTAAACATGAATTTAAGAACTTTTTGCACTTTTTTGTCTTTACGGTATATTCCACTAGGAATAGATCTAGAATCACATTATGGTATTTTAAAATTCCATGGAATAATTCTGCACTGTGTGATTATTCCACCCACTGAATACAGAGTTAGCCTCACTTATTTCATTTTCCTTTTGATTTTTAGGGATTACTTCTCTAAAATTTAATTTTGTTTTATGTTTATGTAAGGTATTTACATAGCTTCAAAATTAAATCTATAAAGCAAGGTATGTTTAAATTAGTCTAGCATGGATAGACTGTTAATATAAGACAATATGCTTTATATACTTATAAATCCTCTTTTCTTAGATAGCTGGTAGCATACTATACATTTTTTGACCTAGTCTTTCATACTAACATATCCTGAAGATTTGTTTTTAATGGTGTACAGACCTGCTCCCTCTCCTTTTTAATAGCTGATATAATTTCTTGTCATCATCAGTATGTCTGTCTCTAGAAATCTACTTTCAAACTTAAAGTGTTGAGCATTGGGGTCTTAGAGAGCATATCTCTCAGTTTAAAAGAATTTTGTGTTAACCGAGAGTTAATTGGTTCTGAGTAAGAATTCAAGGGACTCTACAATAAGGAGCAAGTCTGGTCTTTCTGACAAATACAGGATATAGCAGTTAGGACTGATGATCTTTGTGTTCAATACAAATTAATTGAATCAACCTGGTTTGAGGTGTTTCAGGTGTCATCAAAATGATCCGAACAACCACTGCAGCAAAAGGAATCACTGTACGCACACAAGACATACCCGCAGCACTTACTTGGTCCTTTGAACTGGCAAAGATAGTAGAGTCTGAAAGTCATTACTTTGCTATTGGAGTTTCTTCTGGGAAACCTGTAATTTCTGGGCATCATGCAAACTTAAGGATAAAAGCATCATTGGCCAGTATTCATCTTAATGAAAACTATTCTAGAAACCAGGAAGGAGTGTCTTACTTTTCTTCTATAACATAATTTTATTTATCAATTGACTGATTCATTCATTCATTCATGTGTTGACTTTAATTATAAAACAAACTGCATCTTAAGCACATACTCTGTCTAGGTGCCAGGCTGGAAATTGGATTTAAGGAAATTTTCTTTCCTCCTCTGAGTATATTGGCACCTTTTCTCATGTGCTTGGAAGAACCTTATCTGACCTGACCCTTTTCAGTCCCAGAGTGCCAAATTCTCCTTTGATAGAAGCATTTATAAACTCAGGTGGGTGGTGAGGACTGGGCCAATGTTCACACACAAGTTCAGATGCAAGGAAAATAGAGGATGCTTCCAGTCATGTGCGCTTAGTTCATCCTGCTGAATGCATTTGTTTATTCTTGGTACTTAAATCTGGAATGGACTCAGGTCAAAATTATCTAGGTCTTCATAAAATTCTTAGGCATTTTTAGGAATGAAAGCTTTTATGGGTTAATAATGTAGTTGTTTGTACAATGGAAGTAATTGGTCCCTTCTCTAAATATAAACTCTGCTGTTTTCTCCCAGCTGATAGGCTCTTCAGTTCTGGGGCACAGTGTGCCTTCGCTGCAGAATCTGCTCTTGGTAAAATTCAAATAGGTTAAGCATAGTACTGCTGTGTAATGCTGTAGTCTTCTGCTTAAAACAATTTGCTTTTGAAGGCTTTTACAAATTGCTCTCCAAACACCTTCAGGCTGCATTATTAACCCACTTCTTGGGGTTACTGTGTACAAGGTGGATCATATAAAAAGAGAGCCTCTGACAAAGTAGACCAGTAGAGGGCAAAGCACACTTCTGAGGGGGTAAAAGGCAGAACACCTTGAAAGTGGTGCACATATGCATGTGCCTGCACACAATCTGAGCACAGTCATATCCATAAATGCGCATACACACCCTCATGTGCACACTTATTTGTGCACTTAACAAGCACACGTACATGAGTATACACACATGTACTCTCACGCAAACTGGTACATGCACAAGTCATGTGCTCACATGTTCATGTACCTACATTTATACGCAAACATCAACTCTCACACATCTACCCATTTACATCCACACTCACACACTTATGCATAAACACTTATAAAACACACACTCATACACACATGTACATGCTTGCACATAGGTTCAAATCAACCCATACACTTAATGACTTTGTCGTGGAAATTTGAAATGACCGTTTAAGATGGAAGCTATTCTGTTCTCCAAAGCTACCCTCTTTACAGTATTCAGAAACTAGACATCTGGATGGAAATCTACCAACTGTCATTAATTTTGTCCTGGGTGTCCTACTAGGCAGCAGGCTCTCTACGGTTCAAACCCACAGGACTGGTTTTTGCGGTAAATTTTAGCCTCAGAACCAATATCTAAGAATTAAGAAGGCAAGTTTTATGACCTCTTCTCCCCATCTAGGGAAGGTAAAGCAGAAAAAGGGCCTAAAATTTGCCCAAAGACTTTCAGGAGGTCACAAGTAGCCGAGCACAGCCCAGCAGCCAGATCCTCTGAAACCACAGCGCCCTGGACATTCAGCTGAGGTGACTTTCTTGCTTGACACTCCCAGGCAAAGATGCTTGTTTTCAGTTTCTAAAATTCTCTACCATTAATGAATCCTCTAATCAAACTCATTAATCGTGTTTTTCATTATCCAAAATGACCTCTGGAATAAAGCCCCCTACACTGTTCAGAGCACGTAGCTGAATATTTTGCATCTCATTTATCAAACTTTTATGAAGTAGCAATTGTGTGCATGCTTCAGGAGCTAAGCACACTCTGAAATTGCTGGGAATGTAATTTTTCTGAACACTATTTCATTCCTGCCTGTCTGAGTGACAGAAAATGAAGCTGATTGTACAGTGAGTTTCTCTGCCTTCAGAGAGGAAATTAAAGAACTGCTTGCCTAATGCAGGTTCCTTCACTGAAAGATTTACATTGAGGTTTTTCTCTGGACAAAAGGGGCCTGACTTTTAGACCATCACATACTGGCAAGCTCTTGCAAGTTCACACCACATACAGCCATGAGCCCTGGCTCATGAAAGCCACTCACCAAGAACCTTTCTTCACTATCTCCTTCTCAGGACCTTTAAAGGAGTTGCAGATGTGAGGCTTCTTATCCAGAATGCTTTTGTGACCTCTGGGTTTCAGTCCGGCATTCAAGAAGGCTGGAAGTCACCACCCTATACTGACAAGTAAAAAGCCAAACAAACCAAAAAACCAACAATTCTTCTTTGATACGTGGAGAAGCAATATTAGGACAAATTGCTGACTCCAAAATTGGGAAGACCAACAAGTGAATACAGAATCACAACTTACTCACAAGTAGAAGTGTCTGAGGAAACTAATGACAGCTTAATTGATGAGTTGCTGGGGGCTCAATGTGGACAAATCTGAGAGAATAAAATCTCCAGGGGAACCCAGTAATGGAAGGCTCTGATACTTTTGTGAATTCCAGGTCCTAGAACTGTACCATGTTCTCACAACAGATACTGGAGAAAAAGCCCCTCGTGCTTCTGGCAGGAGGACATTTTGAACATTCTGTTCTTCCTAAAGAAAAACTTGCAGGAAAAACTCTTTTACCAAAGTCAAATCTGCTAGGATTTTAGCATAGCCAAACTGACAGGGGGAACTCCAGCCCCCTGTGGCCTTACAGTTGGGAGAAGATAGACATTCATCTCCAGACTCCTCTAGATATCCTGTCCCACTAGAGGGAGGAGAAGCTGTGAAACATGTCTGAGACTTTCTGTCCAGAGGCAAAGTTCACTAACAGCTGAGACCTAATCATAAAATTATGATGCACGTCTCCCCACACGACTCATCACCACATTACTGAAGACCTAGCTTACCAAAAGTAGGTTAGACATAGCTATGGAGAAAAAAATTAGAAGACATCCTAAAAGGAAAAAAAAAAACAAAAACCCACAACTTGAAGAAAGAAGACAGGCATTAAGATCAGAATCACATACACTAGGGATGTTGGAATTATCTGACAGAAATTTGAAATAACGATGATTAATATGCAAGGGATTTAAAGGATAAAGTAGATAGCATGCAAGAACAGATGAGCAGTGTAAGGAGAGATGGAAATTCTATGAAAGAACCAAAAAGACATGATAGAGATTTAAAAAAAAAAAAACACACTGTAACAGAAATGAAGAATTATTTTGATGACCTTATGAGAAGATGGGTCATGAGTGAGAAAAGAACCTCCAAGCTTGAGGATAAATCATTAGAAAACTCCAAAAGAGAAAGAGAAAAAACACTGGAGGGATAGAATATTCAAGAACTGCGGGGAAATTATAAAAAGTATACCACATGTGTAATGAGAATACTAGAAAGAAAACAAAGAGAAGGGAACAGAAAAAATATTAATACAATAATGACTGAGAATTTCCCCAACTAATGTCAGACACCAATTAATGTCTGGGATGCTCAGAGAGTACTAAACCAGATAAACCCAGAAAAACTGTATCTAGGTATACCATTTCAAATTATAGAAAATTAAAGATAAAGGAAAAATCCTGAAGAAAGCACTTTACCTACAGATGAGCAAAAGTGAGAATTTCATTTAACTCCAATTTATACTCAGAGACCATGGAAATATATTGTTTTATGTTGGGTATATACACATTTATAATTATTATATCTTCTTGATGAATTGATACTTTTAGCATTATATAATCCATTTCTTTGTCTCTGGTGCTAGTTTTTTTTTTTTTTTAACCTAGAATTAGACTATTCTGTCTAATATAAGTAGAATCATTTCTGGTCTTTTTTGTTTACCATTTGCATGGAATTTTTTTTTCCAATCACTTCACTTTTAGCCTACATACAAAGTTTCCTTTAGGTAGCATATAGTTGAACCTTAGAATTTTTCTTTAGTTATTCTCTGTCTTTTGATTGAGGAGCTTAATCCATTTACTTTAAGTAATTATTTATAGGGAAGAACTTACTATTGTTATTTTGTTAAGTGTTTCTGTCTTGTAGTTCTTTTTTTTTTCTTTTCTGCTGTTTTCCTTTATATTTTATTGATGTTTTTTATATTGGTATGCTTTGATTCCTTTCTTTTTGCTTTTCTGTGTAGGTACTTTCTTTGTGGTTACCAGGAGGCTTACAACAAAACATTTTATAGTGTATTTTAAACTGGTAGCTCTACTTACATATGAAAATGCTACACTTTTGGTTTCTCTTACACTTGAAGTTATTTATGTTACAACTTATATGTTTTTATATTGTATCTTTATTAGCAATTTTAAATGATTTTTATTCTTAGTACTTTAGTCTTTTAGCTTTAATATTAACATTACAAGTGACTTATTGCCACTGTCACAGTGTTCTATATTTGTCTGTGTATTTACCAACACCAGTGAGTCTTATATTTTCAGAAGTGCCCATATCCTATTTAATTTCACTCAATTAGGACTTCTTTTTGCATTTCTTGTCAGGCAGGTCTGGTGACAATAAACACCCTCAGCTTTTGTTTGTCTGGGAAAGTCTCTCCTTCATTTTGAAGGACAGTTTTTCTGGAAATGGTATTCTTGGCTGGCAGTTTTTCTTTAGGGACTTTGAATGTATTATCTTCTTTCTGGCCTATAAAAGTTTCTGCAGAAAAATGCACTGATAATCTTGTGTCAGGGACCGGGCTCCTTGGTATGTGATAAATTGCTTTTCTCTTGCTGCTTATCTGTCTTTGACAATTCTGCCAGACATTTAAAGAGTTGATACCAGTCCTCAAACTAGCTCAAAAAAATTGAAAATTAGGGAATATTTCCAAACTTATTTTATGAGGCCAACCTTATACCAAAACTAAAAACACTAGAAGCAAAGAAAACTACAGCTTAATACCCCTGATGAATATTGATGGAATCCAACTAGTAAACCATACATACTAGTAAACCAAATTCAACAGCACATAAAATGTTATACATCATGATCAAATGAATTTTTCCCTGTGAGGTCAGGATGGTTCAACACATGCAAATCAACTAATATGATGCACTACACGAACAGAATGAAACATAAAATTTACATGAATCTTTCAATACATTGGTATATAAAGAATTTATCTCAACACAATAAAGTACGTTAAATCCACCGCTAGTAACATATTCAATGCTTTTTCACTAAGATCTGAAACAAATCAAGGATGCTCTTTCACCATTTTTATTCAATATGGTACTGGAGTCCTTGCTACAGCTGTTTGGCAAGAAAAAGAACAAAAGCCTTCCAGGTTAGAAAGGAAAAAGTAAAATTATCTGTTTACAGATAAGATGAAATGCATAACCTGAAAATGAAAGGATGGAAAATGATCCTGAGCTCCAAAACAAGCAGGAAAATAATGAATGTGTTATGGAAGGAATCAGGAAAGAGATTTAAAAATTCCTAGAGTCAAACAACAATGGCAATACAATGTACCAAAATCTGTGGGACACAATGATAACAGTTCTAAGAGGGAAATTTATAGCTCTTAGTGCCTACATTAGCTAAATAGAGCATTGCCAAATAGATAACCTAATAATGCATCTCAAGGTCCTAGAAAAACAAGAGCAGTCCAAATCCAAAACTTGTAGAAGAAAAGAAATTATAAAGATCCAAGCGGAAATCAGTGAAATCGAGACTAAAAATATCATAAAAGATCAATGCATCAGGGTTACTTCTTTGAAAGAATGAATAAGATTGATGAACCCTTAGTCAAACTTACCAAAAGAAGGAAAGAAATGACCCATATCAATATAATTAGAAATGAAAACGTTACAATCACAACAGATACCACTGAAATCCAGAGGATTCTAAGAACTATTTTGAAAGGTTATATTCCAATAAATTGGAGAATCTAAAGGAGTGGATAACTACCTAGACACATTTGAATTAATATAAAAACTCTGAATATACCAATAACAAGCAATAAAATTAAGGCAGTAATGAAAATTCTACCAACGAAGAAAAGCCTATGATCTGATTGATTTACTACTGAATTTTACCAGAACTTCAGAGAAGAACTAACACCAGTATTTCTCAAACTCTTCTATGAGGTTAAAAGGGAAGGAACACTGACAAAGTCTTTCCTCAAGCCAGCATTATCTTGATACCAAAATTGGGAAAGGACTCAACAAAAAAGAGAACCACAGGCCAATGTCATCGATAATTGTAGATGCAGAAATCTTCAACATGATACTTAAAAACAGAATGCAACACATCATTAAAAGATCATACATCATAACCAAGACATCTTCATCCCAGGGTTATAAGGATGGTACAACATATATAAATCAATGAATGTAAGCAAGGACAAAATCACATGATCATCTTAATAGATACATAAGAAGTCTTTCACAAAATTCAACACCCCTATTCATAATAAAAACCTGGAATGAAAATAGAAGGACCTTACTGCAAACTGATAAAACCATTCATGACAAACCGAGTGCCAACTTCATACTAAATGGAGAAAAACTGAAAGGATTCCCTCTAAAATCAAGAAAAAGACAAGGGTGTCTATTTTCACTTCTGTTCAATGTAGTTTTAGAAACTTTGGTCAAAGCAAACAGGCAGGAGAAAGAAATAAAGGGATATTAGTAGGAAAGAAAGAAGTCATACTATCTTTATTTGCAGATGACATGATCCTTTACAATAGAAGATCCAAAATCCTCCACTCAAAGACTCTTAGAGGTAATAAATAATTCCAGCAAAGTAGCAGGATACAAAATCAACACTTAAAAATCAATAGCATTCCTGTACACTAATAGGAAATATACTGAGAAAGAAATCAAGAAAGCAATTCCATTCATGGCAGCTCCAAAAAATTTAAATACCTAAGAAATAACCTAACCAAAGAGGTGAAAGACCTCTCTAACAAAAACTGCAGAAAAAGAGATGCAAAAGAATTTTAGGAAACAGAAAGACACCTGCCCCATTCCTGGGTAGGCAGAATTAGTATAGTCAAAATGGCCATATTACCAAAAATGATAAGTAGATTTAATGCAATCCCAATCAAATATCAACAGCATTCTTCACAGAACTAGAAAAAATAATCCTAAAATTTATATGGAACCAGAAAAGACTCGGAATAGCCAAAACATCCTGAGCCAAAAAGGGCAAAGGAAGAGGCATTATAATTCTGAATTTCAAGTTATATTATAAACCTATAGTAATAAAACAGTGTGGTACTGGCACAAAAATAGACAGGTGGACCAGCGCTACAGACTAGAAGACACAAAGACAGCCCTGTGAACCTTTAGCCATCTGGTCTTTAACAAAGGAGCTAAAAACAAATGTGAGAGACAAGATAACCTCTTTAATGAATGGTCCTGGAAAAGCTAATTATTATCATACAAAAGAATGACTCTAGACCTACATCTCTCAATCTATAATAAAAGCAAATAAAACTGCATCAAAAATGAAGATATAAAAACAGAAACACTGATTGAATTTGCTGGAAGATAAAATAGGTACAACACCTGAAGACACAGGCATAGGAAATAATCAAGAATCAACAAATGGGATTATACCGAGTTGGAGAGTTTCTGCATAGCAAAGGAACAATAGAGTGAAGAGACAGTCTAGAGAATGGGAAAATGTTTTGTCTGCCGCTCCTCTCACAGAGGACTAATACCTAGACTTTATAAAAAATCAAAAAATTATACATACCAAAACAAAAGATCCACTCAAAAAATGGGCAATTGAAATGAATAGACACTTTTCGAAGGAAGTACAAATGGTTCCTTGTTCATTTCAAGATTATTTTCTTTTCGGGGGCAGGTACTGCGGATTGAACTCTAGGCAAGCACTCTACCACTGAGCTAAATCCCCAACTCAGCATTATTTTCAATAATCGAGATAGGAAAACAAGCCAAAAGCCTATCACAGATAAATAGATAAAGAAAATGTATTTAGAGATACACAATAGAATACTGTTTAGCCTTAATAAACAAATTCCTGCCATGTACAACATGTAGGAAACCAGAGAATGTTAAGTAAAACAACCTCAGTTACAGAAGGACAAATACTGCATGATCACACATATACAAGACATCTAAAATAATCAAACTCAGACAAGCAGAGAGTCGAATGGTAGTTTTCAGGGGCTGAGGGACTGGGGAGATGATGAATTGTTCAATTAGTGTAAAGTTTCAGTTATTTAAGGTGCATATGTTCTACAAATCTGCTGTATGACATAGTGCCAACAGCTAACAATACTGAACTGTATACTTGAAAATTTAAGAGAGTAGATCTCAAGTGTTCTTACTACACAATGAGACGAGACACTCATGCACACACACACACGCACACACAAAGTGACAGAAGGAAACTTTCAGAGGTGATGAATATGTTTATTACTTTGAATGTGGTGGTGGTTTTATGAGCATGTGCATATGTTCAAAGCCATCAATTTAAATATAGTAAATATGTGCAATTTTCTATTAGAAAAATGCAAAACATAGTGTTAGACAAAAAACAAAAACAAAAACAAAAAACAAACAGATTGAGGGAGTTTTTTCACCAGGATGATTGTCTTGCAAGAAAAAATGTTAAAAGGAATTATTTAGAGAGAAGGAAAATAATGTTGGTGAGAAAACTATATCTACATAAAGAGAGAACATTGGAAAGAAATAAATGAAAATAAATCTTTCTCTATCCTTAGCTGATTAAGAGGCAACCATGTGTTCAAAGTAACAGCACAATGTATTTGATTATGCAGCTATAAGCATATATAAATGAAATGAATGACAATCATTATACAAGGGATAGGAGAGAGGAATTTGGATTTTTTTATTATAAATTTTTTGCACTATCCAGGAGGCAGCTAAGTGTTATTTGAAAGTGGAGTTGGATTAGTTGTATACTGCCAAGTTCATGTGAAGCACTAAAATAATTAAAATAATGAAGTATGATTAATATGACAAGAAAGGAGAAAATGGAATTATATAAAATGCTTAATTAAAAACACAAAAGGCAGAAAAAGAATGACCAAAAAGAGTAACAAATAGAAAACAACAAATATGATAAATATCATTTGAGCTATACCAGCAGTCACTTCGAATGTCAGTGGTATAATGCATCAATTAAAAAAGATGAGTGAATCAAAAAACTAGATCTACCATATTTTGTCTATAAGAAATCTATTGGAAGTATAAAGACACATATAGATTATAAGTAAACAGATACAAAAAGATATACTGTGTTATCATACATAGAAAAAGCAGGCACAGGTGCATTAATTTCAGATGGACCTCACGGCAAGGATGATTATCAGTGCTAAAAAGGGCATTACATAATGATTAAGAGGTCAGTTTTCCAAGAAGACATAACAATCCTTGACACTAATGCACCTAAGAACAGTGCCGAAATACGTCAGGCACAAACAAATAGGACTGCAGAAAGGCATAGTTGAACCTGCTCTTAGAGCTAGAAACTTCACCACCCTTCTGTCAGATAGGAACAGTCCAGCAGGCAGAAAACCAGCAAGGACACAGTTGAACTCAATAGCACCAGCAGTCAACCAGATACAACAGCCATCTACAGGCTAACTCATCCAAAGAGAAAACACACATTCTTCTCAAGCTCACATGGAACATTTAGCAAGATGGACTCCATTCTGGGCAATAAAACAGACCTTACATTTAAAAAAAATAGACAGCCTACAGTGGCTATTCTTGGGCCACAGGGAATTCAGCTAAAAATCAATAAAAAGCAGCTGAAAATATCAAAATACTTACAGATTAAACATACTAGATAGAAACTGGCACCCAGGGGGCAACATACCCCTGTATTAGAACAGCTACAATCGACTCTCAAACATCCTTAGCTGCAGTGCTTGTTATTCCTTGTCAGATATTGCTAGTGACAGAGCAGCTTCCTGGGGTCCTGCTGTTGTTGGCGCTCATTCTACTGCTTCGCTTCTGAGCTCCAGAGCTGCTCCTGCAGAAGTGGGAACAATAGAGCACCCCACATGCGCCTGCTGGGAGAATGACGTTCAAATATATCTTTGAGGCACACAGCACATTTCTGGTTTCTCCACACCCGTGCACCATCTCTTTGCTTACCTGAGAAGCAGATCCTTAGCAAGGGGAGTGTAAGCATTCTTGCCACACTGCACATGGGAAACACCTGAGGAGTTAAAAAATTACTCACTCTTGAGTCTGTACCCCTGAACTTTTCATGTAATCTGTCTGATGTGGTCTAAGTCTCAGCATTTAAAAATCTCCCTCGATGTTTTTGCTGTGCAGTCCTTTGATAAATCATTGGTTCACCAGAATACAATGGCTTCTCCTGATGAGCCACATTATAACATATACATAAGGACTCTGGGAGTCTTAGCTCAGAAAGGTGTGTAAGAGAAGTTTTGGGCTTGGACACAGGACAGAGAGACAGGCCTTTGTTAAGAGGGTTTTGTCCCTTTGTAGTCCCACCTCAATCCTAAAGGCGGTTGCCTCCTCTGCCTTCCCAGAAGGCCAGCCTTGGCTGGGCCATCTGAGCTGGTCTGATGCCCAGCTCCCTGCCCACTCTCTCATTCCTCAGCTGCCATGGCTTTATATTCCTGGCAGCCTCAGCAGCCAGCTTTTCACAGGGTGCCATTCTTGGTAGGTGGAGATGCTTGCACACTGTATTATTTTTCTAAAGTCAATGGTTTGCAAGAGAGCAGATTTAATACAGGACATTTACAAATTACAACATTCACACACAAGCCAAATGCACGGAGAGTGCAGAACATCTACCTATGTGCTAGAGACCCAAAAGATCCAGTCAAGGGCTGGAAGCCCACAGCACTGTACCGTGTACATCCGTGTCTGCACTAAAAGACTGAAGAAATCTGTACTGGAACCAGGATATGATATTCACAGTGGAGATGAAGACCAGAGCTCCCCTGAAGCAAACAGCAGCCATCCCTGACAAGAGCAAGCCCTCGAGTTCCTCCTGCGACAAGAACAGCCGAGTTCACTTCAGGGAAAGCAGCCACAACAGAGCTGCTCCTGGGAAACAGCCAGCCACTATCTTTTGCTTTATGCTGTGTCAGCAACAATTCTCAGGTGGATCTTCTACACTCAGAAATGCACCAACGCAATTCAGCTGGGCATTCCTGATCAAATTGACCACAGTCTGAACACTACACACACTTATGTCCACCAGAGTCCTGTGTCCTTGCCAAGACTCCTCTTCTTAGTGGCCCAGCCTCTGCCTTTCCTTGGCAGATGGGTACTGCAACCTTTGTTTCTTTCCATGATTCTTCCTTTCTGTTTGGAAAAGACTGATCTAATTTAGGCCAAGTGGTCAAATGCTGCAAAGTGACATGAGAGATGAGAGTGACGTAGACACCTTCCATTAATAAAATGACTTGAGAAAGGCCAGCATTGTGTACTTACTCTATAAATACCCTGGGGGCATGGTCTAAGAAAACCTAAAATTCAAACAAGCCTTTGTCAAGCAGGAAGAATCCTGGATAATTTTTGCCACTTGGCTTTGGATTTTCTACAAGTGTTCAACCAAGTTCTAGTTTGAGCCTGACATGAAGGGAAGAACATCTTGCCAAGTCAAATTTGATAGTTGCTTCTCTACTTCCCAGCACAACCACAGATAAGTTCTAATTGCATTTATGTTAGGACAGAGGGGTGGAGGGTTGGAGAATGTGTGTCATGGGGGATGGATATATTACCTTGCCTCAGAATGACAATGTCTCCCATTCCTAAGTCGGATTCAAGGGTTGGCATGTATCAACCTCTGGAACTCCAAAGAGGCCATCATGAAAGTCCTCTACACAATCCTACATGTGTGAGAAGGTGTGCACAGATTCATCCTGATGTGTCCAGCACATACTCAGGCCTGGCATACTATAGATACTTAGTAAACATTTGGAGGAATGGTGCAGGCTGCTCCAGACGTGCAAGGACAGTGGCACAATGGCAAGGTCATTTGACCAAACAATTGTGACTGCTTACTTAGCCCAGACACTGGGCTAAAATCAGGGGGCAAAACTCGATGGAGTCCACACCTCCAGGCAGCTTATAGCCAACAGGGAGGCAGGCAGTGGGCAAATGGTCACATACAGGATCACATTGGTGCCTTTTCAGGGTGAGGTCAAGGTTGCTGTGGGGAGGGGGTTTGGGGAAGGTCCCTGGGATGAAATATGAAGTGGGATTAACTGGATCGAGAGGAGGGTTGGAGTTTTCCCTGCAGAGGAAGAAGCTTCTGTAAGGGTCCTGAGGTAGGAAGCAGTATGGCTCCTGTAAGTTCCTTGTGTTTGGGGCATGGACAGCAGAGGAGAAAGAAGGGTGAGATAATGCTGGATGGCCTCAAAAGCTGCAGTTAGGGGTTTAACCTTTATGGAGGGAACCTCAGGCACCCGGCCCTTGACCAGAGGACATTCTCCTGGGGAGTTTCACCTTTGCTCCATTACTACCTTCACTCTTCTCGTACAGGAGGCTTGAGAGCCTATTTGTGAAGAGGCCCCTCTCCTCCAGCCTGATTCTTATGCATTGTCAGCTTTTATAGCCACTGACTTAATACATATGAGACTACAAAATCAACCGACTTTGACCTAGTTAACTCCTCCGTGGGGCTGCTGAAAGAAGCATGGGCGCTCATCCTCCAATGGTGGGTGGGAGGGGTAATCTCCTGAACAGAGCTGAGGGTGATTCTCTGAGGAAAGGCACGGTATGAGCCACGAGCAGCTGGGGCCGGGCGCATCCTCCCACCTCTTGCAGCAAATTCCAACCCATGTTAAGGTTAGCTAGGGCTCTGGGCCTGCTGTGCCTCTGTGCTTGGTGTGTATCTCTTCTCCTTAGGAAGGGGGCCTGCACCCCTCACTCAGGATAGCATCCTGGAGGGGTGTCCTTCCTTGATCTCGGGACCTGCCCCAGGACTTCTCGGAATCTGGGGTTCTGTTGAGGAAGAGCTCCGGTGGCCCCAAGAAAGGAGATTCTCCTGGGGTTTCCAGCACATGACACACACTGGGAGGCCGAGAGCCTCTGGCCAGTGTCAAGGACAAGGGTCAGTGCTGGGAGCCGGGGCCTTGGCTCTAGTTGGCTCTCTTTGTCCTCCTGGGTGAAACTTTGGTTACTTGATTTATGTACTTTCTCTGTCTCCTCTATCATTGAAAGCTCAATGATGGTAGAATTCACGTTGTGTGCCATTTTTTGGTCAATTAGCTGTGCTTTTTTAGACCAGTGCATTTCTGGGCCCAGTTGAAAAGAATTTAATGGTCGATTAGTGTTGCCTACCATGGCTGGGGGAGAAGGCTCATGTCTAATGACTGTATCGTTGGATGGATAATCGTGAAGGTCTCTTCCAGCTGAAGCATATAGAAAATGCTCCAAAAACTTTCCCTGACTTTGCCAAAACTCATTCTTCTTCCTTTTCTTTCTGTCATGACTCTTTCAAAAAGGAAAATCCCTACTTAGGTCCATTGGCCTGAATGAAGCCTAATGGTAATTCTTTTTTAATTCTGATATATCAGCAGACTTCTACATTATTATGGGATTTCCTTAGTTGAGCACTTGGTTCCTCAAGCAAATCAAAAATTTCTGCAGTGCAAGTTCTCTGGTACCTACTTCACCCAGAGGGCTTCCCTGTACACGTGACTACTAATATGTGCCTGTTGAAGAGGGTGTGGAAAGTCTCTTGGATATTATTTTGTTTTATCTGTAGCTCATTGTGAAGTTCTTGGCTCCCAGTTGGTTTTGGCTTGCAAACTTGACTTATAATTTCGATAATTATCACAGATACTGTAGATGCTCTGCCAGCATCACCCTGTCTATCCACACAGGGGAGTGTTCAGCACTATCTCTCCTGATTCCTGAGATGACCCAAGAAGTTCTATATTTCTGCATCTTCCAACATGGATCTATGAGGCGGGCCCTTCTATACAAAGCTAGCTCCCAAATTCTTCGCCAGATGTTAGGTCAACATAGCTATTTCCCCCAGTATGGTCACAGTTGTGCATTTTCCAAGTCACAAATGAGGACATGTGGTATATGTGGGGAAATTACTTTAAATGGGTCTTTAATTCAGGAAAATCTGGGATGTGGAGGAATGGTGAAGTCTGCCCAGGGTGCGGTTATGCCAGTGATCAAGCAGGATCTGCTGGGCGTCCTCTAAGGAAGTAATGGTGACCAGCTGTGAGGCAGGTGTTCGGTGGTGATTTCTGGGGAGCAGGTCCTCTGTGACCTTGAAGGCATTATCTTAGCTGGTTTCGTCTGCATCTGCACTGCTCTTCACCTACCCCTATGCTGCTGACAAAGATCTTGATTCTAAGTCATGGGATCGCACGGTCCCCTGCAGCACATGTTGAGAGGTGAGGCCCAGACTTACAGAGAACGGCTGTGTGTTTTGTGAACTGGGAAGCCTGTTCAGACCATGTGGCCCAGCGCTCCGGGGTTTGCATCGCTGACAGTCCTTGCATTCCCTGTACATTCCCCTACAGTTGGTCCAGGAGAGAGGAACGCCACATGGAATGCCGGCAGACGCTCAGCCCGCTCTCCTGCCCGCGGCTGCAGCAGCTGCTGTCCAATGAAGCATCCTGGTTCAGACGAGGCTACTGACCCTCAGTTCACCTAAATAAAACCACTGCTTCTGGAAATGCTGGGGGTGTCACACAAGGCCTCATGTGGCTTCCCTTGGGGGTGTTGAGTTTTACAGGATGTCTGTGACCACACCTGGCAGCACTGAGGTTTGGGGTGGCCGTGCCGCCTGAGCCTCAAAGCGGAGAAGGCACATGATACTTCCCCATCAGACGAACTATGGTAGCTGCGGACGAAGCTTTCTCATCTAAGAGTAAGTCACCCCCAGGAGGGCTGTCGTGACTTGACCTTCTTGACTTACTTCTTAACACTCAGGAGCAAGTGCCCTTCCTCCCCAGTCTGAGATGCCTTTTAGCAGGATCACCAGACTAAGGCCCATCATATGCCAAATGAGGCCAGTGATGTGCTTTTGTACAAAGGTTTTATTAGAACACAACCGTGTCTGTTTGCTCACATATTGTCTATAGCTAACTACAACAGCAGAGCTGAGTAGTTACACTGCACTTTCTGGCTTGCAAAACCTAAATTATTGACCATCTGGCTCTTTACATAAAAAGTTTGTCAACTCTGCCCTGGACTTAGCGCTAGATCCTGTGCTGGCACTAGGATAGAGAAAGTATTGATTCAGGGAGAGACTGGTCAGGCTTCTCCTACCATGAATTCCTCCTTCCCGGAGACAGGCATGTAGGCAGAGAGAAATCCGAGGCCATGGGGTACAGCTCTTCCTAGGCATGCTCTGCTGATCTCTGGTTCTCCTGTAAAATGCCCCCAGTAAAGAGTTTAGAAGTTGTAGACGATTGAGAAACACATTCCTTACCCGCCTCTTGAAGATCCACAACATACGTGAGTGTATTAAAGTCTCTAGGAAGTCCTGTAGGTAATGAACCTATTCAATACTTTTTAACAAAGCTTTTCTAATTGAAATTGATCACAGAATTATTTTTACATATGCATCCCAGTCATAGTCCACACAATCTAATAAACTTCAAAAACAATAGTTGATGAGAAAAAAGTTAATTTCATGGCATTTAGAAATAATTGAATTGTTAATTCATTATTAATTCCAGAGCACTCTACTCAGTTCTAGAAGGGAGTGGCAAGACCAATGGTACAGTCTTTTTCTTTTTTTTTTTCCTTTGGCACAAGTCACCTTTGTGGGTCAGGTCTTGCAGGCCCTGGCTGCCAAAAGTTCTTTCTTTACTCTTAATGACTCCTGGCCAGTAAATTGCAGGGAACTCCAACATCAGTATTGTGGATGGTGAGGTTAGATGGCAGAGAGGCCTATATCTGAGGTCATTTGGGGCTTCCTGCTCCTCATTTCTCCTGATCTGTGCTGATGTCGGTGCCAGTCATTGGGGAGAAGCCTGCCTATAGGGGATTCACTTGTAGTCCAGGCATGAAGGATGACATTTTGAGGGCAGGGATCCCACTGGAGAAAGCCCCAGAATCTGACTCAGACTGTGCACGTGCCCAGTCTGTTGTTGCTAGTCTCTCCTGTCTCGTATATAGTCCTGAATGGCTAGGAACTGGGGGAAATCTGAAACATTTCTAACTGGTTCTTCTGGTGGGAATCTGGGATTGGACATTCCTATGTGGGTCAATGCTCATTAATACAGGGAATGGTAGGAGCTGTGTCTCCTGTGGTTGGAGTTTCTGAATGCAGAGAACCTTTCAAGGAGCTTACCATCCAGTGAGGGAGGAAGACCAATAAGCCACCACAATACACTGTCCTGGCTGCCAAATCCTACAGTGTGACATCAACCTAGAAGCCTTTTAAGATCCTCAGCCAGCACAGGGAAAGAAAGATAAGCAGGCAGAAGTAGGAAAATAATGGAAACATACAGGAACATTAAAACCCAGGCAAGAGAAGGAATTTTGGTACAGCCCAGTCTCTGTCAGCTCAGGTCTTGTCTCAGAGGAGATTAAACAGAAGATACAGGTTTATGTATTGGAAAGTAAACTGTTCTGTGGAGTAGAATTAAAACCACTGTGAGAATGAGTGGAATACCTAACAAGCAGTTAAAAACTCTGAATGAAGCAGCAACGAGAATCTCTTTAATCTGAGTCAGAATAGCTAGACTTCTAAAATGGAAGATAATGCACTGATGGCCCAGCTAGGAGAGACTGGCTTGCTCCACGCTGCTGGTGGCATTGAACATTGCTGCCACATTTCTGCGTGCCACAGGAGCTTGCAACATGGTGCTGCCCTTTGACAAGATGGTTTCGTTTCTAGAAATCTGTTCAAGGCAATGATCAGAGGTGGGGAAGGAAAAGCTTTATGAACAATGATTTTCATGTACCACAATTTATAATACCAAATTATCAGAAGCCTTTTGAATGCTCAGTGATGGAGGAAGAACTACATAGATGGATAACTGCACATTCAGGAATATTTTAGAGACTATAAAATCATGCTTACATATAGGTTTTAATGACATGAAATTGACTTCACATAGTATTAAAAAGAAAAAGGAAATGTAAAAGTATTTTTTCATTTACATATGTACGACATAATAGAATAAAATTTAAAATACTTATTTCTGAGTAGTGGGATTATGATTCTGTTTTTTCCTTTTATTTTTTTTTTCAGTTTTTACAATGATCCTATATTATGTTTATAACCAAAATATTTCAGCAAATACTTTCGAAGATGCTTCCTGGAAGAGCAGAAAGACTCTATTTAACATGACCAGTGTGGCTACGTGAAGGGACCTGGTGGGCCTCACCCTTCCCAGGTGGCAGCTGGGGAGCCTGAGACCTGTGGGAATGCCTTGGTCATGGTTGTGTAGCCCACATTAGTAGTCAGGAGGAGAAACCAGCTCCCTATTCCGGGCACGTGGGCTTTTCATTAGACCCAGCTGCCTGGTGACCAGAGGAGCCTGTGGGCATCTGCTTGTTATCTCCCAGCTCTTGTCTTCTGATTGCTTATCTGGCATGACTGCAGAAGCAAGCCTGGGATGCCTGCCTCTGGTTGGGCTAACATGCTCCCCTCTCCCCGTATGTCTCAGCCGCCATTGCTCCAAATCACTGAGGTGGCTGCTTGGAGCTGGCAGCCCTGGGAGCCTACTACTTGCAGGTTCATAAGGACTAAATCCCCACCAGTATGGCGAGCATGGACACAGGTGCCATCTGCTCTGCTAGGCAGTACCGCATCCCGGGAGCGACTCTGCAGGCCCTAAGGTGCCTTTCAGAAACAGCTCTTTGTTGGAGCAATGCTTCATCAGATGTGCCTTCTGAAATTTTGCGAATGTCCTAGAGGAAAGAAGCAGCCAGAAAGCAAAATGTGTCATGAAGTAGCCCACAGAAGAAGGACGGGTGGCTTGGGATGAAGGATGGGAACCTTTGTGTCTGGTGGGCTTGGGTTTGAGTACTGCGTGGCTGCCTTAGCTGACTTGCCTGGGCTAAGTCACTGAATCTTTCTGCACCTTAACTTTCCTTAGGCGTCAAATGAGCATGACCATATCCACCTCATGGGGAGAATTAAATAGTATGACAGTGACATCCCATAACAGTGTTACAATGACTAATAAAAATTCTGGCTTAAAAAAAAAAACTTTTTTTCTGCTTACCATTCAATATAATTGGGCAATATTTTCTTTAATTCAAAACGTGTTGTGACCAAATGGGACAATATGGGATGTGGAAGAGCAGGTTGGAACAATCAGAATTGTTTGGGAGACTCCAAGCAGGATGAGTACATGGTAGTGACTTTTAAGAGGACAGCATTGCTAAGCAGAGGGCAGTGCAAATCTAGTCTGACTGCTGCAAGCCCCAGAAATCTACTAACATCGAGAGAACTGTGAACGAGGCAGAGTTTGGCTGGGCTTGGGCGCTTGCTCAGGAGGGAGGCAGAACTCATGGTTCCCACACCCATTCTATCCCCGTGTCTCTGATCACTTGCTTCCCTAGCTGGAGAGGCTTTTTGACCTCCCCAACTTCTGTTATCCTTCCAGACCTGCTCAGACCTTCTCTTCCTCTCCTATCCCTGCCTTTCCATTTGGAGGTCACCAAATTGGCTGACAAATTTTGTCGTCCCCCCACCTCCACCACCTGTCTGAAAGGCTTGCAGAGCAGTAGGGAAAAGCAGTGGAACAGGAGAGAACCAGCCTTGTCTCTGCCACCTCAGTCCTGTGACCAAGGGCAAGGTACGTACCTGCTCTGAGAAGGCTTCTCTCACAGGAAAATAGGAAGCATCAGTTTGGTCACAAACTTCTAAACATTATGTGCCTGGCATTGCGTAAGAGCTGTAAAGCCACTATTTACCTACGTTTCTATGTATATAAGGTAGGCAGCGGTGTGCTAGTAAATGTTTAACGACTGGTTCTCTAAAAAAAGCAAACCTTGATTCGTAGTTTGCTAATTTCTGTGGTGTAAGGGCTTTCACCGCGGTTAATTTTAACCTGCCAAGTTGACATCTTTGGACAGAGTGAGGAAGAGATGAGCGTGATCAACTCTCTTGAGCCACAAAAGCCAGTGTCTGGCATAGCTCTAGAGCTAGGGACCAAGCACCATCATTCCTCAGCTATGGGGAGGAACCTGAGCCGCAGAGGCTTTAAGGGACCTGTCCAAGCCCACCCAGGTGGCGGGGGCAGAGCCGCCTGCTCATTCAGGTTTCTCCCTCCATGGCCATGGTTTTGATACTTCACTCCACTGTGGGAATCTTACAAGGATCACAATTCTCTAGGACGCTTTCGATGTGGCATTGTGTCTGGCAAATAGCAGGTGTTCAAAATCGTGGCTGTTGTTGAAATTGTCATCTGTCTGATGTCACCAGCTGATTTCCAGGTGGTCCTCTGTGGCAGGGTGAGAACAACTGTAGGAGAACTATGGTGCAGCCCTCTGAGGCTGCTCCTCCAGCCATGTTGTCTTCTTGTGGGTGATTTCGATCTTTTACTCGTTTCCCTGGTGAGAATATTGGAAACTGACTTCTCCATTTAAAAATGACCTCCACAACTGCCACAGAGCATTTTGTTATTTCACAGTTTAGCACAAAGTTTCATACATACATTCAAGATGGACCATGTCCCAAAGAAAAGGAGTGGTCAGGAGTCCTGAGCTGTCCCTTCACGGGTGGGGAGGGAGGAGCAGGGATCATGCTTCCTCCGTGGCCTTCTGCTGGGAACAAAAGCTTCCAGGGAATCTGTGTATTCACTTTGGGTCATTTCAAGAAAGTGTTTCTTTGAACGCAAGTACAAGCTCATAGAAGCACACACATACACTCACACTCCCGAAAACTAGAGTTTTGTAGAGCGTGGCTTGCAGTATAAACAGAAGAGGGTTCTGAATAGAGACTGAGGGTCCCTTTGGGTGTCACTAAAGAAAAGATTGAGGAAACCATGTATGCCCTGCTATGGAGGACAGAGGGAGGCACACAGCCTCCTTCAGGGCACTGGGATAGAGGTAGGTTTTCCCAGTGGACAGAGCTAGCATTTCCTCTGATATTTTCCCAGTGGGAACAGCTTCTTCTTGGAGATCAGTCTGAGGACAAATGGCTCTGAGTCTGGGAGCCCAGGCAATGGTGAAAACAACAAGACAGACACACCAGATATGTGCTTAGTGAATCGTCTGTTTAATCATCCCAGATACGCTACAACATAGTGACTCAGTTGTAGCTCTGATTCACAGCTGAACCTACTAAGGCTTGGGGTGGTTAAGCAACTTGTTCAAGGACAGGCGCTCTGCTAAGTGTCCCCCAAGTGCAATATTCATCGCCTTCCCCCAGCCCACCCAGGTGAGTGTTGCTATTGGTTTTCCATTTGATAAAAATGGACTTAGAGAGTTTAAGTAAAATACTCAGAGTCACAGAGCTAACAGTGGTAGAGTGAACGGGCACTTTGGTGCCCTTAGCTACGGAACTATGGGGTATGTGTTCACAGTGGGCTACCATGTAGGCTGCCCTGGAAGGCCAGAGATTATTGATCTACCTAAAGTCCTGGCCTCCAGCCTGCCTTCTGGGAGCAGCTCCAGTGCTGCCACCCAGCATTCAGAGTATGGCTCTTGGAAAAAATGTGTTATTGGTTCTCATTGCCTTGTCATTGCTTATAGTTATTATGCAGGCTCCTTTTCACTCCCTCACAAATATACCAAGTGGGCAAGAACCATCCCTTCTTTGTTGAGCCTGGCTATAGGAAAGCCATGTAATTCTCTGGCCTGTGGTCCTCTTCACACAATCCAATAAGACTGGAGGAGACCTATTAGATTGTTGTGGGATTGTACTAGGCCTACAGTAATCAAATCTGCACCCCTCACCCCTGTTCCTAGAAATGGCCAATGCCCAGGATTCCAGGGTGCTGGAAAAATGGATGGTGCTTTTCTAATGAGAGCATGGTCCCTCTGTTCTCAGTGCTACCACCCTCATTCAGACCCTTATTCATCTCATACAGAGATGGCTGCCTAATTTGCAGGTTCCAGGACAAAATTAAAATGAGGGGGATCTGGTTAAGCAAATATTAAGAATTTCAAGGTAGTGACAGGAAAACATTAAACCAAGCATGGGCCCGTCTAAGTGGGGGGTCCTTTGTGAGTGCACCAGCTCTACTCTCATCCACACTGTAGCAATTGCTCCCAACTGTTTTCTTTCCCTCCTCTCATGCCCCTCTCCAAGCCATTTTCCATACTGCAGGCACAGGGGCCTTCCTTGGTCGTGACTCTCTATAGATTGCTGCCCTGATTCCCACCTCTGCACGTGCAGGCCTAGGTGAACGAGGCAGGTGCTCTAGAATGGTTCCCTCCAGACCTAGGGTTCTCAGCTTCAGCACTATTCACATTTTGCACCAGATCATTCTTTGCCGAGGGGGTTGTATGGGGTATGCCATGATATTTGGAAGCATCCCTGGCCTCTCCCAGTTAGATGCCAGTTGCAGCCTCTACCCCTTCTCTGAAACCTCAGCTCCCTCAGATAAAACATCAGCGCTGATTCACTAAAACGTTTTTGTTTCTTAAATCTATTTTAACTTTCATCTTATATCATTGTTGGGATATTTTAAAGGGTTTTAGAGATTACCAAGATTAGGCCGATTGCCTGTATCACAGATGAGGAAACTGAATCCCAGGGAGGTGCACTGGTTTGTCCAGCACAGTGGTCACCTCTTACCTTTGCAAGCCTAGTTCCTAGTTCTCTAGAAGGAGGTGATGTTGATGTGACATTCTGTGAGGAACCACTCCCAACTCTCAAGCCAAGTGGGGGGCTCGAGCTGACCCAGCCTTCCTGTTTTGAAGGTTATGACAGTCTTAAACTGACCTATCAGACTTAGTCCTGGAATCAGTGCTCTTGAGCATGAAGTCCCTTTTCTCTTTCAGTTGCCACACTGGTTGATAGAAGCCTGGAGCCATGGGCCCGGCTGCTGCAGGCAGAAAGCAGGGCCAGCGGGGCTGAGGCGAGGAGCATTTGGGGTCCTGAAGGCCTGGTTGAGCTTGAGTCTGGTCGGGTCTACAGGCAAACAGACTGCTGAACTTAGCAGTTTTTTGAACCCATATAGACCTTTTTCGTATCAGTCAGGCTGAGTTGGGTTCCTGGCACTTGTGACACATCTGGAATTTCCAGTGAACTGAAGGGCTGGTGTCCAAATCTCCCCCAACCTCAAACTCCTGTGGCTTTTTAAAAAAGTCAAGGTGCTGCTTGCAAAGCTTGTGCAAAAGCTTCTACATGGAACCTTTGTGCATGGTAGCCCCAGGAATCAGCTTTTGCCCCTGGTGAGGTTCAGGATGAAATAGTGCTCTGGTTCCTGTGGCAATACTTACCATACTCCTGTGAGGTTTCTTTATTGCTCATTAATGCATTTGTAGGGAACGTCTACCCAGAGACACAGTAAGGAGCCAGCCTCATAAATCTTTTAAACTGACATGAAAGCAAGACTTTGATTTGTTCCAAATCCAGGGTAGAAAGGGTAGCATCTCTGTTTCAAAAATATTTATCTTTTAAGCATCTTCAAGCCCTGAGTTCATCAAGTGAATTTTCCTTTTAGCCATTAAAGTGAGCTGTTGAAAGCAGCCAAAATGAAAATCTATTTCTCTTTCATTTTGCTACCCTGTAGCTTCAGCTCTTACATTGGGACCTTTCCTTGACGAGGCCAAATTCTTCTGGCCAGTGCTCTGGGCTTTGCATAATCTCATTTGGTCCTGGAACAGCTGCCGTCCAGCAAGGGAGACTGCCAAGTACATAGGAAAGTAGACTGTGGGGGGCCACATGTGTGATAGAGGGATGCAGGGTGGCTGTATGAATATAGTAGAGAAATGCCCAGTCTAGCCAGGCACAAAAGACCTTCTGGCAGAGCTGATACTGTACCTGAGTCTTGAGGATGAATAGGAACTAGGTAATTGGAGAAGGAGAGGGGATACTTCAGGCAAATTACATGACAGGCAAACACAGAGTAGTGCAAGGAACTAGTGGCACTGCTAGCAATTTGCGACACTTGATATGGTTGGTGCTGCCTGTCTGGTCAGCTCACAGGTCACCTCCTCAGAGAGGCTTTCCCTGATCGCTTGCATAAAGAGTGTCTCCTGTCAGCCCCCTGCATTTGTATGCTGTCATATCAGCTGTAATTTCCTTATAGCATTTGTCAAATCCGAACACATCTTTTTTGCTTTATGGGTGGTTTATTTTGAATTGTGCCTCTTGCTCTTTCAGAGGAGTTTGTCTTATGAACTGTCTTGTTCACTGTTAGAGCCCTTGCTGAAAGTGTTGCCTGGCAGGGTCTCAGTAAATACTATTTCATGGATGAGATGGGTGTGGATCCGTGTGTGTGTGTGTGTGTGTGAGCTGAAGAGACAGAGAGAAGTCCCATAACAGGCTGCCTTGAAAGAGACATGGGTGGGCTCACTGTAGTTTAAAGGGTGTGGGAGACCATGAAGAGAATTTATACAGGAGGTTTCACTTAGTTAATTTTGAACCTTAGAAATATCTCTTTGGTGGGTTAAAAAGGAGGGGCTTGGAGATAGGAAGAACCAATAGGCTGAGAGGGTGGTCCAAGCAGAAGGCAGGAGGCAGGGATCTGGGTGGTGGCATGGGGTGGAGCAGGAAGGACACGTTGAGAATGGGAATGAAGTAGAAGCTGTGAGTTGGTGCTGGACAGGAAGTGGGGATGGATAGAAGGATGTTGCTGACGGCACTGTTTAGGCTTTGCTGTGGGATCTGTATCCTGCAGAGTCGAGGTACATGAGTGTGTACTAGGTCTGAGTCTGCTTAGGAGAAAAGGCCAGGTCGGAGGTGAAGTATCGGACACAGTTACAATGGACAGTTGGAGCCTTGCAGGAAGCCCCTGAAGTGTGTGTATGGAATGAGAAGCAGAAGCAGTGAGTGAGACACCAACATATGGTGAGAGCAGCCTTGATGGCCAGGCTTGTGTCTGTACCCGGGCAGCCAACCTTGATCCATTTGTCTGCCCTTCCCACCAAACATCTCTGTGGCTCAAGTCTCCTCTCCTCAGAGAAAGCCTCAGCCAGGGAAGTGGGGTGATCAGAGTGGCACAAATCTGGAAGCACACTGAGACAGGAAGTGAAAGAAAATTCCTCCCCTCCCCCATATCCCAGAGATTTGTTATGCTTGACGTATGCAAACGTGTGAGTGTGTATACATGTGTATGTACATACATACACATGCAAACACACATAATTATACAGGTACATACACACAATATCAAACGGATGCTAGAGAACCTCCAGTGTCATTGTTTTGAAGTTGCATACCCCTTGCATACATATGTCGTAATTTATTTCACCCAATCTGCTCTTGATAGACATTTACATTTTCCAGTCTTCTGCTACTAAAAACAATGCTGCAACAAATAATTTTGGCATGCACTCTTTTACTTGTGTGCATGTGAACATTTAGGGTAGATTCCTAGAAGAGGAATTGCTGTTGGTATTTGCAATTTTGATACATACGGCTGATCTGCTTTCCATGATGGGCTTGCCAATTTCTACTCCTACCTATAGTGCCAGCGTATCTGTACTCACACCTTCATCAGCAAAATGTGTGAACAAACTTTTTGATCTTTGCCAACCCAACAGGTGAAAATGGCATATTAATTTTCATTTTGCATTTAAAAAAAAAGTGAGACCAAGCACCATTTTAAATGTTCAAGAGTCATTTTTATATAAACTAGTTCTAGAATTTACCCTCCCTCCTTCCTTTTGGGGGTTTGTTTTGGTCTTTTTTTCTTATGTATTTTTAGGGGCCTATTGTATGCTAGGAAATTGGCCTCTTGCCTGTGACATGAATTGCAAATATTTTTGCCAGGTTACACTTTGTCTTTTGGCTTTAATCTTGTTAAGCTCCTCATGTGTTGTTCTCCACAGTACCCAGCATGGGGCTGGGCCATCCGCTACACTCAGCTGGGGTAGAGGAAGTCATAAGAGTTTGGAGGATCAGATTATGCCAAAGAACCGAGCAGGTAAATTCTTGTTAGCAGTAGATTCTGCAAACTCCCCAGGAGCAGCCTGAAACGTGAATGCTGTAGAAACTGGCAGTCATGAGTGTGTGTCTGCTGGGGGGTGGGAAAGGAGATCTGCATCTTCCGCCTGTTTCAGAAAACTCTCCATGTCCTTGGAGTCAAGTGAAATTGATATCTTTGAAATGGACTGAGGGAAGCAGGGGTCACGACCGCAGGCCCCAGTCTAGGAATAGCAGGGCAGTCTTCAGACAAATTTGATGGGAGTAGGGCATAGGAAAAATGGACAAGAGACAGCTGGAGTTGCAGGTTGGTGGCAGGTGACTCATGTGTTACCCCTGCCAGCTCACATTTGTCACTGCTCACTGTGAGCCAGGCCCTGAGGACATAGAGATCATGCCTTCGAGGAATTCACATACCAGATGAGTAAACAGACAATGCCAGAACAGTGTGACAATGATTCTGGAGAAATAGTGTGAGGGTTTGGCAACCCTAAACAGAGCAGCCGACTGTGTTAGTAGAAGCCCAAGATGGCTTCCTGGATGAGGTGTCATCTAACAGAGCCCTAGCAGATAGGTGGTAGTTAGCTAGTCTCAAAGAGAAGTACGCAGAGGGAAATCCACCTCGTGAGTAAAGTTCTAGAGGGGAGAGAAACAACTGTCCCCATGGGAAATTGAAAGTGTCTCAGTGTAGTTAGAGGGCAGGGCTCTAGAAGGGAGATGGATGGGGTGCGAGATGAGCCACACGGGAGGTAGACTGGGACTTCAAGGGTAGTGTGGGAGCAGAGCTGGGGAGAACTGAGAAATATTGCACAGATAGAATCCAAAGAACAAGGTGAGATATACTTGGTTGTAGGGGGCGCATTTCAGAATAAGAGACAAACCAGAGTACTCTGTTGGGTAATAAAGAAAGGGATTTAGAAGGAGCAGATTTTGGGGGAAGGTGATCAGTGTAATTTTATCATGCTGAATGGAGAGGCTGGGGGATGTCCCACTGGATCTGTGGGTTTGCAGCTCCATGGGGAGGTTAGAGGGGAGGACAGGCATGTGACTCACTGTCAGGCTGTGAAGGTCAAACTAGGCATCCGCTGTGTTCACAAGGTACACAAGAACAGGTGGATGATGGGTAGGATGAGAGGACCGCAGGACTGGACACAGATCTTTGGCCAAAGACGATCACAGAGAATGAGAGAGATAAAGAAAGAAACAGGGCAGGAGGACAGAGAACCAAGGAGCAAGTGGACTGCTGTGTCTGCAGCTACAGAGAAGTGTCGTGGGGCCTGGGTCGGGCAGTGTAAGTCTACTGGGCAGACAGGCTGCACTTGGAGTTCTAAGATTCCATGTTAGGGAGAGAGGACCTGCCTCGGAGAGGGCTTGATCAAGGGAACAGAGCTGGTTTCTAGGATACGTAGAGAGGTTAGATGTTTATGTGATTTAGAGTTGTGTCTCTGTGTGATCAGGTGGGAGGACAGAGAGTGGCTTTCTGGACGAGGGACATTGCTTTGCCACTCCTTCCATTGTCCTTTTCTCTTACATCATGATATCCAGACGGGCTATTCAGGCTCTCTCTGCTTCATTCATTCATTAGATAAAGTTTACAGAGAGTGTAAAGTAGTGCCTGGCATATAGAATGAGAGATCAATAAATGTGACATTTTTTAAAACACAATTTGTCATTTTGGCTAGGCATGGGTGGCACACATCTGTAATCCCTGCACTCAGGGGGCAGAGGCAGGATTGCTGCAAGTTTGAGGCTAACCTGGACTACATAGTGAGCTCAAGGCCAGCCTGAACTACATAGCCAGACCCTGTCTCAAAAAAAAAATTTGTCATTTTGAGTTGTGTACTGTGGCAGGGAACCCTAAGGTGACCTGATAAGTCCTGCCTTCTACAATTCCCTCCTCTTGGATGTAGGCACCATCCGGGTCTTGCTTCTAACCTGCAAAGGTTGGTAATGGGCTGTCCTTCCCATAGCAAAGGTGATGAGCTGTAACTCCCATGGTCACACCATGATATCACACGAGGCTGTTCTTAGTGGAGAAGAGAGGGAGAGACTCTCTTGCTGTCTGCAAAGGTGCAAGAGGGTGATTCCCTAACAGGGAGGAAAAATGCAAGTGGCCTCTAGGAACAGAGGCCCTCAGTCCCACAGCCACAGGAATTGAATCCTGCACACCTGTATGAGCTACCGAGGGGACTCCAGCTTGAGAAAGGAACACAGTCTCGCTGATACCTTGATCTCAGTCTTGGGGAGCCTGAGGAGAGGAATCAGCTGGGCTGTGCCCAGATTCCTTACCCACAGAAACTCAGATAATAAATATAAGCTGTCTTAAGCTGCTGAAGTTGCTACAGTAATTTATTCAAGTTGTACTATTTACTCACATTGTAGTAATTTGTTAAAGCAGTAATAGAAAACTAGTACACCATATTCATTCATTTTAAAAATGATCAGTAAGCGAGCATTTCTGGCACAATGGTGAGCACCGTGTGGGGAGATATGGTTGTTATATTTGAAAGCTTCCAGTGCGTTCCCGGAACAGTGTGTTCTCAAAGCGGGAGTCTGCCTGTCAGTAGTGAGTTATGGGGAAGGAGGGACTTCCGGGAAGAGGAAACAGCATGTGGCAAGACCTACAGGCCAGAAAGGGCTGGAGCATCTTGGTTGGCGAGACCTTCAGTGGAGGAAAACATGGTACCAGGAGTAGATGTTCGTGGGCCTCCGTCTTCTAGGGCCATGGTAACCACACAAGACAAGCTGCCAAATTCCAAGCTGAGGGATAACTGCAGGGCACAGGTGTTGGGCCGAGGGCAGACACTCTAGTGTTTGCTGTTGGTGACAGGCTGGCAGAGCACTGATACACTTTGGTGGGATGTGAGCTGTCATCTTCGCTGTGTCCTTGGAGCCCGCTGGGCAGAAGTTGGCTGTGTCAACTTGATGCTAAAATACTAGTTACTGGAGTCCTCGGACCACCCTGTGAATGGTCCTTCCTTTTGGAGCCGTGGGTGTGGCCCAGAATTTGGGGTTTCTGTTCACTCTCAATTGCCGGAGAAAATGCTCCACACCACAGAGAGGAAGAAAGAGACAGTTCAAAGAATCCTTCTAGAGGAGCTGGCCTCAGGCATTTCTCCAGCAGCAGAGACATTGGCAGTGTGTTCTACTGTGAGTCGTGTTTCTCCAGTCAGCCAAAAGCAAATCCAGGAGTGAGGCAGGGGTTTCCCGCGTTGATACAAAGGCTAACTTCTCCATCCAGCTTTTCTTCTCTACCCAAATCCTCCTGCTGAGGAGAAACATGCATTTCATGTTTTGAAGTCCTGCCTTGCCTCTTCTGCAAGGAAACATTTGACCTTTTCTCAGAACAGGGACAGAGCCTGGCACCAGAAGGAGGTGTTCACTCTGTTCCAAGATCAGATGTCTTTTTCCTGTCTTCCCAGCAGGTGGCTGTGGATGGCAGTATCTGGCAGGTCAGGCTGGCCTGGGACAGAAGTGGGAGGCCTCGGGCCAGGAGCTTGTAGACTGGCTCTCAAGAGAGCCACAGGCAGTTGTCACTTTCATTTGAAGGTCTCAGTGCTGCTATGAGACTGGCCTTGCCTCCCATCTCAGCATGAGCCTTGGGAATCACATGCTCAGTGGCAGCTGTGTTGCTGTAGATGTGACAGTAAATATCCAGAAAATTGAGTGCTTTCTGGTCTTCAATTTAAGAAGTCATTTGCTGGATGGTGCTAACTAAGAATAGTCATTAAACTTGAGAAAGCACTCGTATGCCTCACTCCTTAATTAAACAGAAGAGAGAAACAAAAACCTGGCTTTGTGAAGCTGCAGGCCCTGACAGAAGCGCCCAGGAGGGCAGAAACTCTCCTGACTGCCTGGTCTGGCTGCAGTTTCTATTACATGTGTGGCTGGGTGCTGGAACGGGTGGACACGCATGTTCTGAGGCCTGACTCCAGACCAAAAGGCTGAGGCAGAGTGGAATGGTGCCGCCAGGAAAGGTCTGAAGGAGTGACTGTTACAGAGTGAATTATGACCTCCTGTTCCCTCAAATTCACATGTTGAAGCCTTAATGCCCAATGTGGCTGTATTTGAATTTTGGGACCATTAGATAGGTAATCAAGGTTAAATGAGGCCGGAAGGGGGCATCCCTACTCCATTATGCGTTGTGTCCTTGTAAGAAGAGGAAGAGACATCAGTGATGTGTGTACATGGAGAAAAGACCTTATGAGGATACAGTGAGTAGGTGACTACCTAAAGGACAAAGAGAGAGGCCTCAGGAGAAACCAACCCTGCAAACACCTTGATCTTGGACTTTTGGTCTTCAGAAATGTGAGAAATAAGCCACATAGTCCGTAGTACCATGGACCACTGGTATCTGAATGGGATCGGTCCCAGCTTATTCACTTTTTTAAATCTGTGCATGGTTAAGACTCTTAAATAAAATGATGTAGTATTGTCCCATACCACCTCCTTTTGTATACCATACCAAGGCAGTGCAGGGTATCACACAGCGAGAGACGAGGAGAGCTCATGTTTGGGTTCTCTGGTCTCTTTCCCTTTTCTTATATTCCATCATGTGAGCTCCTCCTTGATTACCTTTTCTAAACGCTCATTACTTCCCACAGGTCTCACCTCTAGACACCATCATCAGGTTAACCTTCCACCCTCTTAGTACTTCACACTGGGGATTAAATTTCCAGCACATGAACACTTGGTTCAAATCATATCCAAACCATAGCAGACTCCTAGCATGTGTCTCCCTCTAGTGGCTCACATCTTCCATGGACTTTTGAGGAAGATGAGCAGAGGGCCATCTAGCCATCACCAGATGCGGACTTCTACTTTAGACCAGAATTGTGAGCCAAAATAAAGCTCTTTTTTTTATAAGTCATCCAATCTCAGGTATTTCATTATAGTAACAGAAAACAAAATGATACAGAGTCCTAGGCATTCCTACTTCTTTCTAACACAGAAACGCACTTAGGAGTCTGGAGTTTAAATACTTCCTTGGACTTTCAAGAGCCTTCACTGATGTTGAACCCATCAGTGATTATCCCATGGCTGAAACATGGTCAGCAAAGGGACTCAGCCTACCCCCCTCAGCAGAAGGTCTCTGTAGGTGACCTGTCCTCTGACAGTAGGCTATTTTTGTCCAGAGTGTCTGATCTGGACTCTTAGGCATTCCCAGGTCCTCTGTTCCTCTTTTCCTAACCCTCAGCTTTGTTAGACCTCCCTGAGAATGGCCTCACCTCTGCCTGCACCCATGGCAGGGTCCCTTCACTATCTGAGGTAATATACATGGGCCTTGTCCAGGTATGGTGTGGTGTAAACCATTGATTGTTCCAGTTATGTGAGCCAATGCATTTTTCTATTCTGACCAAACTGGTTTCAAAATAATTTCTGTTAGCAATCTGACAAATATTCTCAATTTGGGCATTTTTTTAACCTCAAAATGAGGGCAATACAATCAACTTCCAATCTACTTCCAGGAGACATGGGGATTAAGTAAGCTGGTGTACAAACAGTCTGTACTCAGGCCCTGAGACCAGTACGTGCTCCAACTACGATGCCTATTGTAATTGTCAGTAACATTGCTTCAGCCACTGAGCCACTTTCATACCCAGCCCTTTTCTCTGTCAGCTTTCTCATCTCTTTGGTCTTTGTATGCAGCCATGTACCAGTTCTCCTGGAGTTCACTGGCTCCACCATATTGCCATAGCTTCACACAGAAGGGACAGAAGGGAACTCTCACTGCACCAGGCCTCCCAAGGCTCTTACATCCCTCAGAGGGGTGGATACTGTTCTTGCTTATACCTACTACATCCCTGAAGACTTGATAGTTTGATATTTGGTTATGCAGTATTCTTTTCAAAAGACAATCTACTATTCCAATGTGTCTAAAATGATTCAGTGTTTTGTTTCAAATTATACTGTGTGTAAATGCACTAGTCAATATTCCATGGGCTGAAGAACACAAAATATTGGATGTGAAGTCTTTATAAGTGAGTTGTGTTCTTGTTGAAAATATGCTGTTGGTAATGAAATGAAGTTTTCAAGAACTTAAAACAATAGATACATTTTTGCTGGTGAAATGCCCTGGTGTTTGTACCTACTTTTGAATAGTTTAAATCAAGTCATGAGAGAGACAGAGAGAGAGAGAACACTAATGAAAGAGACAGATCTAGAGAAAGAGAGAGAGAAAGAGAAAAAGAGAAATGTGATGAGATTAAGTGATAAAAATACATGCCAGATACAGATGGGATTTTCTTTCTTTTTTTTCCTCCTCCTCCTCTTCTTCCTCCTTCTTCTTCATCTCCTCCTCCTCCTCCTCCTTCTTTTTGTGTGTGTGTGCCAGGGATGAAACTGAGGGCCTTATACCTGTGAGGCAAGCACTCTAACGGCTGAGCTGAATCCCCATCCCCTGGATGGAATTTTCTAAAGTTATTTGTTTTATTTCCTTTAGGAATAACATTTTCTGTTTTGAAAATAATACATTTAAATGTTTTTTATTGTTGGTGTATCTTTTGATGCTTAATTATAGTAATCATGGGAAACTGGTACATATACGTGTGGCATCTTGGTCATTTGCACTTCCCCTTGCCTTTCCTTTCCCCCTTCTCCCTAACACCCTTTCCATCTTCACAAAGTCTACCTCACTGTTTACCGTTTCTCTTTTATTTTGCTCTGATGGATTATGCATATGTACCAACTCCCCAATGATAAATGTAATTATTATGTACTATAAACATGTGCTAATAAAAATAAAAATAAATTGTATTTCTTATAAATCATTTCTTATATTAAGAGAAACCAAGCAATTTTTAATCCTTTGTGTCTGATTTATTTTACTTAGTATCATTGTCTGAAGATCCATCCATTTTCCTACAAATGACTCAAATTTACCCTTTTTTCTGGCTGAGTAGTTTTCCATTGTGTATATGTACCACATTTTCTTTATCTATTCATCTGTTGATCGGCCTATAGGCTGTTTCCAAGATTTCGCTATTGTAAACTGCATTGCTATAAACATGGATATGCATGTATCACTGTCATATGATGGCTTTAACTCTTTTGGGAAAAATGCTGTAATTTAACTCGTGGGCTTCTCATTCAAGTTGCTATTTTGTTGTTGTTGTTCATTCCCACTTTCCAAGTACCTGTAGATCCTGCTGAATGTTTGTCGAGTGACTCATGAGCGCTTCTGTCTCCAGTCTGCCATGATGTCTGGTCAGAATTAGCATTTTCTAAATAAAATGTCGAGAGAAAAAAGAAAATAAAAAAGTCATCCAATGCAACACAGAGTCAAACAGGGGCATAGCAACTGTCAATAAATTTTCTAAATCAGTTACACATATATTTTGAAACTCACACATTTTTTATTAGGTATTTCAGGTATTTTTGTAGAACCATCTGGCATCTTTAGTGAGGTTCCCAGTGTTTGCAGCTATAGTTCTGAACAGCCTTCCCTGACTAGTTTCTCATACCTGCTGTGTTCTGCCTCCTCTTAGCCCTGGCCATGACCTGGCAATTTATTCTCCTTTTCCAACCTTCTCTTCCCTGGCTTTGAAGGTGAGTACTTAGGAGAACAGATGTAGTTCTCCCGGCTGACCTCACTGTCTCAGGTGGCCTCAGATAAACTTTTCTCTTGGTGGTAGAAATTCCCCTATTTCATAGGGGTCTCTGATTCTCAGACAGAAATTGAACAAGAATTTATATAAGAGAAACCAAGTTTTCCTGTGCTTATCTCTTATTGCAAAACATAAAAGCGGTTGGCTTGGTTTTTACAAAGCTTAGAGAATCTGTGTGGGATGAACTGTCTTAAAGTATAGGGCATGTGGCCTCTGTGAAATCCTTGGGAGTCCCGGGGGGGACCTCAAAGTGGAAAACAGACGGCTCTGCAGCAGTTGAAATGAGGTACGAGGAGAGGCCGGGGGACTGCCAGCCAGAGGGCACACACCAGGCATGTTAACGTATCATGGGCCCATAGAGTAAAGAGCTTTCCACGTATGCCCCCAAATCTGAAATCCCAAGTGCAGATTCTCCCAGGTACACAGATTGATTTGCAATTACGTTACACCCCACATAGGCAACTTTGCATAGGATGTTTCTGGGTGAATAGCGGTAGGGAGTTTATTCTTTAAAAATTGTGGATGAGTCCCAAACAACATCCGGTGAAAGCCAGAGTGTAGAGAAATGGTGATCCCCGACATCCGGTAGCACCCCTCCTGCAGGCTGCAACCCCAGCCGAGCTCTCTGTTTCCCAGTCATCCTTCCCTGCCCTTGAGCTGGCCTCACGGCACATCACTGCTATCCCTTCCCTGCACGGAATGATCATTCTGAGGTTTCCAATAGCTCCGCTAGCTGCCCTCGCTGTCCATGACTACCCTTCAGCTTGCACAACTTCAGAGGCTTCCGTTCACAAGAATATGATGCTGAAAGTGAAAAGAACGTGGCTTGCAGTCATGTGCGATGTGGCTGGTGTAATGTGACAGTCCCGGTTCTTAAGATGTGGATCTTACTTCCTGAATATTATATACAATATTGAAATATGCTGCTCCACCGGTGGGAACTCACATTTCTTGACAAACATAACTCTATGGCTCAGACAAGTGTCCCTCAAAGGTCCATATGGCAAATGCTCAGTCCCCAGCGAGACACTGTTGGGAGGTGTGGAAAATTTTAAGAGGTGGAGCCTAGTGGGAGGTCTTAGATCACTAGGAATGCACCTTGGAAGGAGATCCGGATACGCTGCCTTCTTCCTTTTTCCCGTCTTTTTCTTTTTCTGCATCCCTGCCATGGGGTAGGTAGCTTTGTTCCACCATGTGCTCCTGCCATGATGAGCTGGCAAGGGCCCAAAACAACAGGGCCAACCAATCATGGATTGAAGCCTCTGAAGCTTTGCACCAAAATAAACATTTTTGAAGGTGATTATCTCAGGTATTTTTGTAGTGATGGAAATCTGATGAACAATGTTAATATCGATCCATCAACAAAGTCAAAATTAAATTAAACATGTACAGTCTCCAACTGCACCCCAGGAAGAGATCCATACCCCTCTGGAAAGTGAAAGTCTCAGCCTGTATAGCTGCTTTCTTTTCCCCAGCACAGATCTGGGAGTGATCAGCTGGCTGCCCCTGAGCTATGCCAGCTGCCCTCCCAGAGGCGGGTCGCCTCGGATTGGGATAGCCTCACGGTGGGCTCACCTACAGTCAGGCTGAACACCATCCATCTGCAGGGGTGTCCGCTGGCTTCCTCCATCTGAGTTTCTATGACATGAGAAGACAGACAGATGAGTCTTTGTGGGGGAGGGTAAATGGTGTCTGGGACTGAGATAGTTCACTTGGTAGCCACGTTTTAGAGTGATTCTGTCTTCGAGCAAACACAGGGAGGGAATTCCTCTTCTCAGGAGTTCTACACATTACGAAATTTTTTCTGACCCACTGGGACTGTTTCTAAGCTCTACATCCTCCCTCGGGAAGGACTCCTGCATTCTTTTCCAGTGAGAGGTCTGAGAAGGACCCCTGGCCCTGGTCCCCAAGGACCCACAGAAATGCTGTGACATTTCCTTTATTAGATGGTGTGTTAGTCTCCTGTAACAAATTACCACAAAACCAGTGGCTTGAAACGACACGAATTTATAGTCTAAAAAGTCCTAAAGTCCAGTGGTCTGAAATCAAAATGTCAGCAGGGCCATAGTTCCTTTGGAAGCCGCAAAGGAGAGTCCGTTCTTGCCCCTCCTAGCTTCCGGTGGCACCAGACAGTTCTTGTCTCGGGGCTGCTTTACGCCAGTCTCTGCCTCTGTGGTTGTACTTCCTCTTCCTCTCCTGTGTCTCCTCCATGTGTCTCTTCAGCAAGGCTGCACGTGATTACGTTTGGAGCACACTCAGAGAACCCAGGATGAGCTTCTTTTCTGAAAATCCTTAATTTAATCATGTTTTCTGGAGTATAAGGTGAGATTCCAGGGTCTGGAATTAAGACATGAATATGTGGTATCTTTCTGGGGCCCACCATCCAAACCGTTCCAGGTTGTTAGCTGCCCGGAGGGGTGGATTCTTGTCCTCCTAACAGCACCATCTGCGAGGCTCATTTAATCTGGGGCATGTTTTTGTCATTTAATGTCATTACATTTGCTACTCCCCTGTTTGTGAGCACAATTTTGGGCAGCTAGGGAGTGCCTGCCTGACAGTAGTGGGATGAGAGTTTGGAGGTGTGGATAAAATGTATGAATTCGGTGGCCATGAATCTTAAGAGGTGACTGGAAGGAAGATGGTATAAATTCTGTCTCTGTCCCTGTCCCTGACAGAACAAGCTTCTGTCCTGGTAACAAGTTTTGAGACAAAACATGTTTTGAGTCTCTCAGAACTGTGCTTGGCCTGGGCAGTTGTATTATATTCTGCAAGTCATAAATATTGGGGGAGCAAAGTTGATTCCTTGCAGGAGGAATGGAGGGATGGTAAGTGGGATGCTTGAGTTTTATTCTTTTGGTTTGACGGAAAGGATATATGTGTGTTGGAATGCAGTATTTCTGCTTCTTTTCCCAGTAGACTGATTGCTGTACTTTGATACAAGCCAACTACATGGTAGCCACCTGAGGTGAATTAAAGAGTTCCTGGGAGGCAAGGCTGGATGTCCAGCCTACGTGCCCCTGGGATGTGATAGAGGGCACCGGTGTGAGTTACTGGCCTCTGGCCTCTGGCAGGGATGCCTCTCAGGAAGGATGCCCCTGGAGTGAACTTGATAGGACAGAAAAGCTGGGGTAATGGTGGGCTTGCACTTAGTACTCTGAATGGGTTTAGCCAAAGCAAAGGAAGGTTGAACAGGGGCAAGATAAGTATGGCCTGGGATGCTGAAGCAAGCTGGGAGGGGATGGCAGGCACAGCAAAACATTTCTGATATATCTCGGTGGCCAGAAAATAAAGTTTAACTCCCTCATTTGGCCGCACTAGGTCTCGTCCATGCCCCTGGATGCTGAATGCAGCTGGTAGTGAGTGTTAATTCTTCCTGTCGGCTTGCTGAGCTGCCACTTGGAGTCTGTTGTGGTCTCCCCATGCATGCTTGTGATCCTTCGTCCTGTGCAGCAAGCAGGACAAAAGTCCTCTGATTCTAGCTCCCCCTTAGACCACCTGCAATTCTTTCTGAGGAGGGAGGGAGCTCAGAACAGACCACTCATCATCTGCTTCTTTTACCTGTTTCATTTTCCTTTTCTTTTATTCGCCAAGAGTGGGGTTTCTACGTCTAGTTCCTGTTTAAAAATGGACTTCCTCATATTGCATTTTCCCTGCCCCTTTGCTCCACCATCATGGATAGCTGCTGAGAGATCTTGTTTAGGATGAAAGGGTGAAAAGCATATGATGATTTCTGAGTATTAACCCCATTTGTCCTCAATTTGTATATGATGTGCATAGAATTGTGTCAACAATGGTTTCTGTCCTTGAGGAGCTCACATTTACCAAGGAAGGAAGAACTTTTAACTTAAAAAGCATAGGAAGAAAGAAAAAAACAAAACTATGAGGAAAGCCAAGAACAAGAGCCAGCCACTGTGTACAGGGGAAGGCAGAGTCCCAGAAGGCTTTTCTCACTTCCCTGGTATAAGGAGCCTCCACTCTGGAGTTGAGAATTAAAAAAGATGGTATCTTCTGTGTCCAGGCTGAAGACCACACCAAACGTGTACAATATGGAAACACAATAACAAAAACCATATATTCAAGTTTCTTTGACATTTTATTGCCAAGAGGAATTACGTATTGGCTTCCTTTGCATGGAAAGCATTATTGCTGATAGATTCTTAATAATGTGCTTGGATTTCCCAGCAAATATACAGCTTTTATTTTCCTGTGACTTGAAGTTCAAAGTCTCTCACAAGCTAGTAAATGTCTAACCTTAAGAGAAGTATAAACAAAATCCTGGCTTCATGTGTCGTAATCGTTCTTGTTATAGACGTATATTGGCTCATCATGCCAACCTTGCCTTTAGAACCCATGGTACCTCAGATCAGCTGGCTTGCAGTTAATACAGCCAGTCACTAATTCTTCATAGGGAAGGGCTTAGCTTTTAACCTGGTGCCGTATCCATCTCATGCAGTTTTTAGGATGGTCGAGTGATTTCACTACCTTAAAGGTTGCACGTAATTCGATTGATAACCGAGAGCTCGAATGTTTCCAAAAAGGAAAAGAAAGTCATTTCACAAATCAATTTCCCCAACTGTTCAATTTTGTTGTTGTGAGTTCTCAATTTAACCACTGAGACTGGACTGTTTTTTTTTAAAAAGTCTATTCCAAGATCATAACATCCGAAAGGCCAAGCAATCTCCTTAAGAATAAATGTCAAAAGAGCCCCTTTATATTTCTAATCATTAGCATCTATTTTAATAGTTTTCTCTGAACAAAAGAGATGCATGTAGAAAAAATTAAACACAAAAATCACAAACAGTAAGGCAAAAATCCTTTTGAGATCACCAGGAATACATAACTGCAATTAGTGTTTTGGTGTGCATCTGTCTGGTTTTCTTCCTGTTAGTTTGAACCTTATAATTTGTGTGTTTACACACTAACCCATATAACTTTCTATTTATCCCTAAACTTGATTTATTTTTGCCTTATATACCTGGAAAAATTCTTCATGCTACATATACCTTTTGCGAAAACATTACACAGATTTTGTTAAATGAGTCTTGGTTATTCTCTCCTCCCACTTTTTAAATTTGCTGTTGTAAGTGAGATTACAATAAACATTCTTACAGCTATGTGAATGTTTTCCAGGAACAAATTCTTAGGAGCAGATTTCGAGGGCCAGCAGAGTTGAATATTTTAAACAGTGTTGGTAGTGCAGATCAAAAAGGGAGGCATGAGGTCAAGCAAAGAACATTAGACAGGGCTTTCCACATACCCAGCTTCGAATCGTTCCTCACTCATTGCCTTAACCCAACAATATCCTTTGGTAAATAGTGTTATATTGACTTTAAAGAACTAATATAAAGATTAAATAAGATGCTATCTTACTCTGGTTTCTGTTACTGTAACAGAACACCACAGACTTATCACGTGACTTGCATAAAAAAAAGGAGCCTCATTAGCTCATAGTCCTGGAGATAAGGAAGTCTGAAGTCACAGCTGCAGCATCTGCCAAGAGCTTTCAGCCTGCATGGTGGAAACATGGTAGAAAAGAGGAAAGGAAGGTGAGTCTGTCTGCAGGGGAAACCACAAAAGCCTTGGCTTGCTTTTATAGCTACCTGCTCATGAGATAAATGACCCCCTCCAGTGATAGCTTCATTAGTCCACTTGTGATAACTTCACCATTATGAACCAATCGACTCTTATTAGGTCTCACCTTCCAACACTGTTGTGCTGGGGTTTAAATTTCCATCATGTGAATTTGGGGGACACATTCACGCCATAGCAGATACCATATACAAAGAGCCTACTCCATTCCTGGCCTCTAGAAGGAAAGCAGAAGAGGTTAACTCTGTTACCAAGGCCACAGAACACAGATCACAGCAAGCCTTGGCCAAAAGACTACACCCTTAATGAGGTGACTTTCAGGCATTATGGAGGCCAGTAGCAGGCCTAATGCAGTTTCCTCTTCTTAGTCCCAATTTCTTTCCTTGTCCCCTCACCTCAATCCCAGAAATCAGAGAGGTTTTTGTTTTGTTTTGTGTTACCTTTCCTCTAACGTTTGGAAGAATGAGACTTTTTCCTAATTTCTCCACCCTCGACATAAGAAGAAGGAGCCAGAAAGCCCTTCAGTGTGGGATTCATAGCTCAGGGCTGCCTAGAGCTAAATCCCAACCTGCTCAACTCGGAGCTTTGCCATCTTGGACAGGTTCATGAACTGTTCTGCGCTCAGTTTTCCCCTTTGTAAAGCAGGAATAAAAATAACAGTCTCTAGATGATGCAGAGTAGTTAATACAGGCAAGGCACCTAGTGCAGGGCCTGGCACGTAGTTAGCACTCAAGAAGTGCCAGCGGTTGCCACTCCTCCACCCCGCTCCCACTTCCGGCAAAGCGGATCTGTGAGAACAGGTATTATGATGGGCTTGTTCACTGCTGGTCCCTCAGTGCCCAGGGCAGTGTTGGCATGCAGCAGGCGTCTGTCAGCATTTGCTGAACAAATGAAGGGTCTCTGAACTGCTTTATAACCAAAACATGAACGTGGATGTTGTTTGTGCCGCTTACTTGCCGATGCTATTATTTTTTTGCTTATGACAGAGCTGCTCCATAGTCTGCTCCTAACTTCTTTCTCTACGGGAGAAAATGCTACAGTTTCTTGAACATAAATATTTAATGTGACTTTAGCCGCAGAAGCTCGTTCCTTTAGTGCTTTCAGAGTCCCTCATGTGCCTGCATGATCTAGCAGGCGCTTGCTCTGCCCAACAAGTATTTATGGGTCTAAATCACACGGCACAATGGCCCAGGCATCTTGCTGCACAGCATCATGTGGGAGAGCAATCCATAGATTCAAAGAAAAGATGCTTGGTTTCGAGAAAAGCAGACACTCTTACACACAGCCCAAATCCCCTCCGCTTGGCTGGGGCCCTGATCTAGGTAAAGATGTTTTTTGCTCAAGCCATGAGCGGTATGAAGGGTGATGAGGCTGGAAACTCAGCAGCAGAGAGAACTCAGGGGAGGATGAAGATCCTGAGCACCATCTCAGCTCACGTCAGCTCAGCAAACTTACTATGTGCATGCTGTACACCGGCCCCGCGATGGATATCCGGAAAGAGATATACGCAAGACACAGGGAAATAAGTAGAGCATAAGCCCGCCAAGGGAAAGACTCTGTGTCTCCTCCTAGGCTGTCACCAAGTCCAGCACAAAACACTTAGTGAATGTTGCACGAGTGAGCCGACAGGAAAGGAGTGCTCGACTGTAGCCGGGTTCTGTGTGTTCTGTGTGCCCCCTAAGGTGTGCGAATGGTTGTTTCTCAGGGGATAGGGATGGAGACTACTCGTGGAATTGCCTGCAATGACAGTCCCTAAAAGAAAATTGACCTCTACCTGGGTGTGGCGACACACACCTGTAATCCCAGCATTCGGGAGGCAGAGGCAGGAGGATCATGAGTTCAAGGCTAGCCTGGATTGCGTAGTGAAACCTCGTCTCGAAAGACAAAAGCAAAAACCTGAACAAGCAAGAAGAAACCAAGAAAGAAAGAAAGAAAGAAAGAAAGAAAGAAAGAAAGGAAGGAAGGAAGGTAACCCTGGATTGTAAAATAATTTTTTATACCCAAAATAATGGAGATAAGTGGATTTCCCATTACAATAGAAAACTTGAAGTAGGCTGTGTAGTTGTCAGAATAATGGCTCTTGAAAAAATGTCCATGTCTTGATCTCTAGAACCTGTAAACACTTTACTTACATCCTCAAAAAGGACTTTACAGGTGGGATTAAGCTAAGGGTCTTTGTATTGTTATCAGTCGCTTAGGTTCATATGGTCAGCTTTGTTTATTCACTGCCGACCAAGTCAAAGGAGGCCATATATTTTGGTTAAAAGGATAAAGGATTAATTCAAAGCTATCTCTGAGGAGATAGTGGGGCCCATGTGCCCCAAAGCACTGTCTCAGCAAGCACTGGTGTGTAAAGGTCTTTTATCGTAAGGGTCAGAGGGTAGGGGGAGCACAGGGATGGTGCAGATCTCCACACTTGCTCTATCACTTCCAGCCATCTTCAGCTCATCTTCCTCTTTTGTGTGGAAAGAGAAGCAGGATCCAGCTTCTTAGGCCAGCATCTGTGTATTCTGTCACTTCTCTTGGGCTGAAGAGAGGTGGGGCTGTTGGTTAGGTGCTCAGCAGGAGGAAGTTTGGAGGAGTTGCTTATCTTTAAAAGTGAAAATCCAACTTTTAAAGTTTAATTTTGCAGTGCTGGTTACAATATGAAAAGATATGTCTGGATTTTCCATGTGGGCCCAGTGTAATCGCAGGGGTCCTTGTAAAAGGGAGACAGAAAGCTCCAAGTTACAAGTGATAGGAGCAGAGAGAATGAAACTAGAAGATGCTATCCTGCTGTCTTTGAACGTGGAAGAAGAGGCCAAGAGCCAAAGAATGCTGCTGGACTCTAGAAGCTAGAAAAGCAAAGAAATTGTTAACCCCTGGAGCCTCCAGGAAGAATGCAGGTCTGCCAACACCTGACAAAAAACAGGTAAGAATAGCTTTCTTTTGTACCTGATGATACTTTTCATGGGCCATGAAGAGACATCAAAACGTTTGCACAAAGCAATAATATGTTCACTTCAGGAAAAGACAATGCAGGATCCTGGCGAGAGGGGGTGGGCTTGAGTGCAAGCAGCACTGTGGTCATGTCATCACCGCACACCGGGCACAGCCATGTGAGTACACAGGAGACGTCCAGAGAGAGAGAGAGTGGGGTGATGAAGGAAGAGGGAGTAGAAGAGGTGATGTGGACTATGATTATGATGGTCCTGTCCTTAAAATTAGGAATTTGGACTTCAGTCCCAGGAAACTGGAGGTTAGAAACAGTGTCTCTCTGGGTGTTCATTGGTGGGGTTGGGCACAAAAGTGAAAAGACCAGCAAGGGGGTTTGGCAGGGAGCCACACCTGGGAATGCCGAGAGGGAACCACCAGTGGAACCATAAGGAGTACTACCCTCGATGAGCACGAGGGTGCAGTGGGATAGAAGGAGTAACCGCTAATGTTCGGTAGCTCAGCAGGATAACTCTGGTTGACAACAATTGAGTGCATATTTCAAAGAAACTACCAGAGAGGATTTTGAATGTTCTAAATACAAGTAAAAGATAAATGTCTGAGGTGATAGATATGCCAGTTACTCTAACCCGATCATTCCACATTGTGTACACATACTGAAATATCACACAATATCCCATAAATATATACAATTACCGTGTGTCAATTAAAAACAAAAAAGGAAGAAAGGAAGAGGAAGAAAGGAAAAAAGAAAGGAGAAGGAAGGGAACGAGAGAGGGAAAAGAAAAAGGAAATAAAAGAAAGAAAGGCAGAAAGAAAGAAAGGAAGAAAGAAAGTCTTTTGGATTCATCCTCCAGATGGATATTCTTCTGAGGTACATATTTTAAAAAACCTCTTTCTGAGTACTGTGATTAGCTGGAGCCTTTTGTGTTTTAACTGAAGTGGGGCAGGCTGCGGCCATCCGTCTGGGTCTCTCCAGACAGCATCTGAGGGTGGCTGCGGGCTTGGGACCCAGGCAGCTGCTGGCATGTGGCTCTGCCCTATCTGGAGGCCTGAATGGGCCCTACGGGGGAAGATGGTTGGCCATCTTGTTTGTATCTTTCAGTTGCAGCAGGCAGAAGTGAACTGACAGGTCATTTCAGAGCCTAGCAGAGGTGCAAGGGGTGAAGGTTCCTGTGAAAATGTCTCCCTGGTCCATCTGTGAATAGTGCAGAAAAGACAACCTAGAGAGGGAGGAGGCAGCCAGCTTCCCTAGGAAGGAGCTGGGTCACCTGGCAGGGCTGTGCTCTGGGGTCTCCTAATTGGGTGGAGGGAGTCTGAGTGAGGGAGGTCAGATGCAATCCTACAGCGATGGAAAGAAAGTAGATTTTCTCAAAAGGTACTTCTTGACTAGAAACGAAGAGACTGTAGATTCTAGAGGGAACACGGAAGGTAGGGAAAGGGCAGTGGGCCGGGAGTGACAGGCTCCCAGTCCACTTCAAGGTCCTGTGACTGGCCTCCCTCTCCCATTCATTCACCAGAGGCAAATGGGTAACCACTTTGTGTTGGGAGATGAAAGAGACTAAAGGTAAGGTCTGGACATTGCTCTAAAGCATCCCAAGTCTAGAAGGGAAGAAAGAAAGGAGGAAACTGTACTGTGGGAGGTGTCATTGGCAGATGCTTTCAGCACAAATGTGGATGCCTAACATCTGGGAATGGCCAGAAATAGCTTCCTGCTGGAGCTTATGGCTGACCAGAATCTGCAGGATGCATCAGAATCTGGGGGATGCATCAGAATCAGACAGGCAGAGACCAGGAGTGTGTTTGTTGTCTGTGACTATGAAAAGAATTATCCCAAAACTCAGTGGATTAAAGTAGCAGTGGACATCTATTATCCCACACAGTTTTCTGTGGGGTTAGGAATGCAGGAGCAGCTTGTTGAATTGGGGTTCAACCTTATGCCAGGCCCCAGCTCAAACTTTGAGTTGGGGCCTGGTATAAGGTTGCGGTCAACATGTCAGCTGGGGCAGTGTCTGGAAGGCTCACCTGGGGCTGAGGTTGGCTCTCTTAAGGGTGTTGGCAGGAAGCCTCAGTTCCTTGCTTGGTGTCTTCTCCATGGGGCTGCTGGAAAGTCTTCATATTATGGCAGCTGGTTCACTTGAGTGAGTAACACAAGAGACAGGAAAGCAGAGTCTGCAGTGTCTCTTAAGTCTTGGCCTCTGGGATCACACTCTTACTTGGTATACAAGGCAGCCCTATCCTGTATGGAAGAGGAATCTACAAGGTCATGGAGACCAAGAGGCAGGAATCACTAGGGGTCATCTAGGAGGCCGGCTAGTGTGAAAGTCAATACATGTCAGGGGAATAATATAAGTAACACTGTGGGGCTGAGACATCATGGATTAAATGAGAAACTTGGAGTAGTTTGCTTTTGGGAGAAAGGTACAATTCGCATAGATGGAAAGATAGTAGGGAATTGTGCACTCAGTGGAAGAACTCGGACTGCACTCTGCAGGTGATGAGGAGGCCAAAGGGACCCTCTTGCGCATGATTTGAAAGGATCGTTCTGACTGTAAGCTGAAGGGGCTGTCTCCTGGGAGAGTAGATACTGAGCATGGACAGATGCGTCGTACTTAAGAAGAAGTGACAGACCCTGGGAATTAATTAAACACGGGGTGGCAGGATGGGGAGAATCGACGGAGGCTTCCTTTCTCTAACTAGTTGTCTGAGAAGTGCCATTAACTGTGACTAGGGTCCCAAAGAAGAGCAGAATCAGGAAGAAAATAGGGTAAAGATGGTGAACCTGTTCTAAACATGTGAATTTTGAGGAACTTCTAGATTTTCCCACAGGCATTTTGAGGGCCGAGAGAGACGTCTTAGTTATAGATAAGAACCAGCAAATCTTGGCCAAAAGGTGTGTAGTTCTTATTTGAGGTCTGTTTAAAGTGACCTTGACTATGGTTTGGGTCTTGCCCATTCAGAGTTGTAACCTAGTCTAGTGTTGATTGAAGATCAAAGAGGGGAGAATTAACATGCATTTACTGCATGTTTAAAATTGTCCTGGATTTTGTCACATGTGTCATCTAATTTTTAAGATCTTCACAACAATATGGAGAGCTTGTTATTGGTCAGACACTCTCTTAAGAGGGTTATGTGTTCTAGACCATTTAATTCTTACAATAAAGCTGTAAAACAAGTACTATTACAGGTAAGGAAATTGAAGCACAGGGAGGCTAACCAATCTCCCCAAGGTCTTAGAAGTGGCAGAGCTGGGAGGCATTGTGAGTCTATTTACAGAACACAAACGCTCTGAGTTGTGGAAGCATTGTGAGTAGTCCGAGTGTTGTGTCCAACGTCACACTGCAATGAAAGATGGAAGCAGTCATGAGCTCACTCCTTTGCATCTACTCAGATGTAATAAGCTGAGGTGTGAGGAGGTGGCTTTCTATTGCACCAAAGGAAAAAGAGGAGTGAAGAAAAACCATGTAAGCACAAAATTAGGGCTCAGTGAACCTTCCCAGCCTTCCTTGGAGGAGCCACAGCCTGTCTATGAAGGCAGGACTGAAGCTGCTCTCCTAGGCAGCTCTTGTTCTCCATCTGTGATTATAAGACCAACTAATCCCCCAGATCAGGCTGAGGAAGTGACCTTCCATGCACCGATGAGCAGGCAGGAAAGAAAGGAGGGTACTGATCATAGAGAGCAGTTCACAAAAACCCAGTGATGTAACGTGAGTGTGCTAGCTTCTGTGTGTATGATAAACTATTCCCAGACTTGGTGACTCAAATCAACAGTTATTCTCACTCCTGAACTGCAGGTTGGCTGAGTAAGAGATTGGCTGCCCACACTTGGCCTGGGCTGGGCTCTGCCAGATGCAGCTCCAGACTACAGATGGTCTGGATTTCTTGTCTTCTTATCCTCCTGGAACCAGTTCTTCTCATGGTGACAGCAAAAGCCTAAGGAATCAAGACCAGCTACGTGTGCACATTGCTATCCTCTATTTGTAACAAATCTGTTGACATCCCATTGACCAAAGTAAGTCACTGAGGACAGTCCAGAGTGAAGAGAAAGTGAAGTCTACTCTGCCCATCAAGAGGCTTTGATGACAAGGACACATGATATAGGAAGTGAAGAACCGGGCTGTTCGTATGTAATGGTGGTATGAACACATGGTAGGGGATGCGTCTCTTCTGATCAGAGGTACCCAGTTAACCTATGCGGGATTAATTGGGTTCTCCATGGCTCGCCACAAGCCGTCAGTGCAATACTCCAGGGGAGCCCCAGCAAGAGCATAAGACAGAGCAGGCTTCCCTGCTCAAGGATGAGATGTAGCCTCATCCACAGCATCCCCTGAGGAGGCAAGAGTGCTGCCGCAGGCCGGAAAACAACAACACTGCCGTTTGTCGTCCTGCCATGAGCCCTTCATTCCTCTGAGCAAGGTTTTTGTGACAGCAAGATGGGGACAGAAAGGAGGAGCCAGAGTAACAAGTGGGATGTGATGAACAGGGGTGATATTATGGGATAAGGCTAGGGTTTGGGTCTTCTGTTGCCTTGTGAGAAAAGCAGTCTTTCTCCTCAGGTGGAGAAACTGAGGCATGACTGATTAAGGAACAATCCCTGGGCCCACTGCTGCATTAAGAGCTACCAAACAGGGGTGTCCTGTTGCCTGTCCTGATCATCCCACAAGATAAAATCAGAGAAGGCTGTGGGCCAGACTTTGAGAGAAGGATCTTCTGAGGCAGCTGTACTTTTCACTGATCAGTGATGTCTTGGTGTTCCCAGCTACGGCAGCCCCAGGTAGTAAATTCAGATGCCCCCTGGGATCAGGGAGCCAGGCAAGGGCATGGCGGGAGCTGGAGGGCTCACCTGTACACATCAGAGGAGGGCAATCAGTACCTCCAAGTGGTTACTGCCCAGTGGAAATGTGACCTTGCTGTTTGCTGAGTCTTCTAGCTTGTCAAGAAATCTGAAACTCTGGTTACTATAGCAATTTAAAAAGAATTAGTAATAATGCAAGCAAAAGAAAGCACGTCTGAGCCTTCAGACCACCAGTTTGGAATCTCTGCAGAACCCCCCTGAATCACATAATGTGCCAAGTTCGACAATCTCCTTCGAAATTAAGTTTCCCCCCTAAACCAGCTCCACCCACTGAATGGAGCTTCGGGGTACTTCTTGCTGTGATGCTTAAAGCTACGGGAGTTTCCTCTGATTTTAGAGATGGCATTCGATTTTACTCATTCAACCAACATTTATGGTGCTGAGCTCAGCACTGTGGTTACAATGGTAAATAGGACAGACATGATCTGTGCTTTTAGAGACAGAGTGTACCAGAGGCTTGCAAAACAGACCCACAATCACATTAATAAATGAGACTAACTAATTCACACACACCAAGAATGCAAAGCAGGAGGTGCAAGAGATGAACGTAATAGGGGACAGCAGTCAGAGAAGGCCCAGGAAGACCCACCCAATGACAGCAGGGAGCCTCTGGGCTACGGGCACTGTGTGCAGACCACGCAGACTTGGGTGTAGAGTAGAAGTGCGGGGGCCTGGGGAAAGGGCAGGAAAGAGAACTGAGAGTGGATGTGGGGAGAGAGTGGCAATAGCCCAGATGAGGGAGGATGGAAGATGGAACTCACGGGGTGGGTAGTACAGAAGGATGAAAGTAGCTGAAAAACATATTTGGAGGTAGAGCTAACCAGAAACATGACTATGTTTCCATTAGGTATTACCACTTGGATAAGCAGAGAATTACTTGCTGCTGTCAGCAACAAAGCCCCTGGTCGGTGTGGATCTGGGCTGAGCATGATCATTTACTCTCCGTCTCTCAGCTGCTGTGGCAGGCTCCCCCTTCCTGAGCTAAGGCACCTAGCTTGCTATACCTACAACCCGCATCAAACATTGTTCATTGTCTACAGCTTAACATTTGCTTTCCTGAACTTAGTTCTTTTAATTAGATGTTTTCCAAGCAGCTAAAATCTGCTATGCCTGGGCTGCATCCCAAGTGAGAGTACATACCCACAATTCTCTGTGAAAGGATGCATGGAGGGCAGTGAGATTACCTAGTTCATTTATTTGTTTGTTTATTTATTTATTGAACCAAGAACAGTATTGGTACAATGTACATATAATGATCACATTCATCACATTTGTTTTGTACCTGTACCTGATGCATCTTGGTTTTTCCCCCCTTTTCCCCACCCCTCCCTTCTGTTTCCTCCATCCCTATT